>APFE031625411.1:5442-32769 GCA_000404065.3 Pinus taeda | reverse complement strand
TTTTTTTCAGTTGTTGAATTCTTCAGACGCAACCCTGATCGCCTTTGCCAAATTCTATGTCAGCTATCCCTACAAAAAATAGCCAAAAGATTCATCATTCAAGCTAAAATTAAAGAGGAAACAAAAAGAATAGAGTTGTATTAAAAGGTCAAAAAGTGCCAATGCCAAAACATTACAAAACTGGGTTTTGAAGAAACAAAAATCAAATCCATGTCTTTATAAAGACATTTCCATGTGAATCCATGTCATTTGTGTGCCAGCAACCAAGTGGAAGCAATTCAAAGTAAGTTTTGTGAAATTGAGTGAAATTGGAGGCAACTTGGTCGGCGTAGAGCAGGTGGCGCGGCGCATTGGAGGGGCGCGACGCACTAGGAGAAATTACAGTGTAAATTTACACAGCGCGACGCACTGGGTATGCGGCACAACGCATACACCTAAAAGCCCGAATTTGCTTGAAATTTCTCTAAATCACCCATATCTTGCGTGGATTTTCCAGGTAGGGTCGTTATCTTGGTTTTTCATCCAATGTTGTGATATGTTATGGTGGTTGGTGGATGAACAATTGAACAAAAATCTTAAACCCTACTTCTAAAGTACCTCAAAGGAAAAATTGTTGTGGGTTTCAAAATCAGTTTTTTGCTACCAAAGTCACTCTTCCATCTCATTTCTCTTTTCTTTCCATCATTCCCTTCACCCTTATTCCATTTCTTCCTAATTTAATTCTTCCCCATCTCCAAAAAATCACTAAATCCCTATCCCCAATTTCCTTGCATACATTTCCAAATGTAAAACCCCAAACCCTACCCTACACAAAATTCCCAAACCCTCCTAAAAAAATTTGTCCCAATAGTCCCTAATCCCCTACTACTTCCGCTTCCTACCAGTCCCTTGTTGCATTTTTCCCTTTGGTGGCTGAATTCAATCACACCACAAAAGAGCAGTCCAACACAATATTTTCACCAGCATCCATTTTTCCAAGGCAGTGGTGCAACAACAGTTCTGTCATCCGATCATTCATCCGATTATGAAGTGGAAACCCAGAGTGACTCACCCTTGGAAGGACAAAGCATTATTGAAGCACATGGTTTTCCATTACAGGGCACGCAATATGAGTTCCAAGGCACGAATAAGAAATCTGAAGGCAAAACTGAAGAAGGCAATAAAGAAGAAAAAGAGGAAAAAGGAGCATGATCGCCTTCGGATATTGGCTGAAGCCTCTTTAGATCAGCATGATACTTGATGGAGAAGGTACAACCCAAATTTCAAGAAATTTGGAGCAATTTTTGTATTTTTGAAAATTTTTGCATTGAAAAGCAGAGTTTACCTCCCTATGCACCGCGCCACGTGGCGCGCACTTTTGCTATAGGGCACCAAATTTTAAAAAAATTATATTTTTGGATTTGGCATAAAAAATCATGACTTCTGGTGCATGGCCAAGAAGTTTGGGCAAGTTTTGAGTCCCCAAGAGGTCAAAAACACTCAAAAAATGACCTCATTGCCCCTATTTTGACACACAGGAAGCAGTCTTGGGCGATTGAAGTTTTGGAGGGGCAAATGGACACCAAATTGAACAATTCCACTTGGGTTGGAAAGTAGACGGGCAGGGATTTCCAACAAGCTATCTTCGGCTCAATTTGGACTTCAGGAAGTGCCTAAAACACAACTCCAAAGTGGCACGACGCATAGAGGATTTGGCGCGGCACATAGAGGATTTTTGCCCAATTTTTCACCTTCCAGCTCAGAAATTCGGCTAGTTTGACTAGTTTTGCTTCTTGATGTAATTATTGACCTATCTTGATGTAAATTAATGACCATGATGTAATATTGGCATATTTTTACTTGTTCTAGAGGATTCATTCACTAAAAAGTGAAAATTTAATGAATGAATCAGTTTCCTACCTTATAGAGGCAAGTTGTTTTGATTGCCTAGATTTCAGTGCTTGGTTTAGAATTGGTTGAAACAGCTCCTAGAATGATGAGCCCGACCCCTAGAGGCAAGGGAATGGGTTGATCTAGTCTATATCATGTAATATCTAAGTCATTTTCAGGGTTGGACACTTGGGATTGCTTGGGCATATCATTCTACATTCTATCTCTGCATTTTTGGCTAGGAAAGACCAGGGTTTTGCAACATTGTTTGGGATCCATGTGGCTTTATGTTTTGATGGTGTTCTTCTCTAAGTAATTGTAAGTTCGTTAGTGTTATGTGTCATTTTCCTTTCTCTTCTTCTGAATTTGAACAAATGAGTGATTAAGGTAGAATCCATTAACTGCTATGCTCTACCTTTGAATTTATTTAAATTTCCATGTTTTCATCTGTTTAAGGAGAATTCTTGATACCCTCTTGCTCTCCTTAGATCCTCACCTGTTTTATCCATCCATCCACTCACTTTAAAGCATCAAAACGATTGCCTTCCTTGCCCCAATCAGAACTCTACAGAAAGTGTGCCTCATCCCCGAGCCCAATTTGCCTTTCCTTGTTTTCAGCACAAAACCCCCAAACACTCAAATCAAACCCTTGTAATTTATACCTAGCCTAAAATTATCTTTTATTTCAGTCATCTCGAGCCCCATCGATTGTCTTTTGCCGAGATCGACTCGGAGAGAGCCCTCTCATGTCCTCATAGGGCTAGCTACAAGGCTGAGCGTGGTTTGATGTGGACCTAGACCCTTGCTTTTCCAACCTGAGGCAAATCTAGGCTCTAACAGGTAAGTCATGCTAAAGTTGGAAATTTGTTTGATGAATTTAAAATAGAAATTCTTAGCAATGTAACCAAATAAGTATAAATGTTAAGAATGTAAGATGAGGAAAAAATAAACGTTGATATTTGTGTTGTCCATGCATAATCACATGCTATTAAATATTGCCCCTCATTACTAAGGTTGATGGAATTTTACCAAGACGACAATGGAGCAATTCAATTTCCAATGCAACTATGTTATGTAGCTCCAAGAGGACCATGGCAACCTATTCAACCTGATATAATGCAAGATCCTAATTCAAAATTTCAATCTTATGCACATACATCCCAAAGTAATTGGAACACACCCTTTCCTTGGCAACCTTGGACATCTCAACCCCAAAACCAATCTTCGCAACAAGGTTGGAAAGGAACTTATGGGAGCCATCCACAATATCCTCAATATTTTCCTCAATATCCTCCATATCCAACTCCATGTTATCCCTACCATTCACCTCCACCACAACCACAACCCCAAACACAACCATCTCAAATATCCACTCCCACTCAACTACCTGTACCACCATTTCTGAACCCACACAATGAAGTAGCTCAACCCACTTACAATGTTGAGGTACAACACTTCCAAACATCTCCTCTTGATTGAAATGGTATTCATCTTAGCTCAGGAAGAGTATCACAAAAAAGAGATTCTCATAGTATCATTGAAGTACAACATGCAAAAAAACAAGATTCAAATGAGAAGACCAAAGAATCATGGGCTACACTTGACGAAGAGAAAACATCAGAATCATAAATTGGGAAAGTTCCCTCATGTTTACCATCAAATCCTCTATGTGTTCAGGGGAATAATAAAAAAAAAATAAGAAGATTTGAATTTCATGGAAGAAGAAGACATCCAAGATGATCCAAATCAGCAAAGTGTCAAGTTGTAGCAACCCACTCTTCTTCAACAATTCCTGATCTCATCTCAATCAAAGAAGTTGGTCTCTCATATTTAGGTACTTGTCAAAGCATATATTTTGAGCCTACATATCAGTTTATTTGTCATCTTGATGTGCACTTGGCTTCATTGGAAGTACTCCTACACTTGAAAATGATTTTGTTTTTTCAAGTAGAGTATGATAGGAACATAAATAAAAAATGAAAAATAAGAGCAAAAAAATATTAGGTGAAAACCTCCTTTTAGGCTCCTGAGATTGGCTCATTAACTGAAAACCTTCATGAGGCAATCAATGGATTGGAAAAAAGAGAAAAAATGAGAAAAAGTAAAGATCCTAGGTGAAAACCCCCTTTGAGGTTCCTAGGCAGACCTACTAGTTGAAAACCTCATTGAGGCACTAGTAGGCCTAGAAGAAAAAAAATGAAAAAATAAAAATCTTTGCTCCATGTATCTCTCTCTCATGAATGCAGGTGCTCTCTAACCTCTACAAGCAATAAAAAAAAGTTAGCCACCAAAAGAAAAGTTGATCACAAGCATAGTCAAAAGAAGTCAAATTTTGACTTTCTCCTCATCCATTTACACCATCCACTCATCATTCCCAAACTTTTAGCACTCATTTTCCTTGTTGTCCTGAAATACTATAGGAAATCATGTAGTTACTACATGAAACATAAATACATAGAGCATAAAATTATTTTTGTCATATCTTGAAAAGCCTTCATTTGCTAATCTGTTTCAGGGGGAGACACATATGGATGATAGTAAAATGCCCAAGCAATTTCAGCAAATTCCATTGCACAATTTTTGAGAAATCGACCTCCATCACCTACAACCATTTTTAATTTTTTTGCACATTCATGCATCCATTTTCAAAGTTGTTTTTATGGGGAGATGCATATGGATGATAGTAACATGCCCAAGAAATTTCAGCAAATTCCCGTGCACGGTGTTTGAGAAATTGACCTCCATCACCTACAACTATTTTTAATTTTTCTCGAGATTCGTATATTCATTGGCCAATTTATTTATGGGGAGGTGCATAAGGATGATGAAAACATGCTCAAAAAATTTAAGGTCAATCCATTATACCATTTCGGAGATATGGGTTTAAACAAGCTGCTACAGGGTTTCGTGTAGTTACTACAGGATGTCTTGGTTTTCTACAGTAAACTAGCTGAAGGCTATAGGAAGGTAGGGAAGGTGAAATGAAGTGTTGGTAAGGGGTATGACAGTGGTGAAAATTTTGGGGAAGATGAACATCACCCATGGCCCATCCCAACACTCCAAGAAGGCCTGATTTGACTAAGATAACTTTCTCACAGTAACTGAAGACAAAGGTTCGGAATCACTAAGCTATGTGTAGGGATAATTTAATTGTATGCTAAATCCCCGTCATTTAATTTGTCAACCTGGGGTTTTCATAAACTTAAAAGAAAACCAAAATATATGGGACCTCAGGTGAAACTTTTGTAGAAAGTTTGTTTATAATGGAAATGCATATTACAACTATAACTAAAGAAAACTGCAAAAGAAATCACAGGCAAGAAATATGAATTAAATTCTAGGGATGGAAGTTAAATTCTAAAGATGGAATTTATGAATGCCACGGCCTTTTTAAACAATTAAAAAAAACTAATCTATGAAAAACTATAAGAAGCAAATATATGATAATCTAGAAAGAAGTAAATAACAACTAGTGAGAAAGCAGTAAATAACAACTAGTGATTTAGTTGTCAAGCAAGAAAACTAGGATAACTAGTAGGCAAGCAATTTAATGACAATAAAATCAAATCTAGGAAATGAAATCATACTTGTAGAAAGTAAATCACACTTGCAGAAAGGAAATAATAAAAATCCAACTATGTTACAATTGTATGCAGATTTAGGTTGATGGGGATCCTTCCATTCATCAATGCGCACACATGAACATCTATCACACCTTAAGAATCAAACAACGCTCATAACTCATAATTTTGGAGAAAATTATATTATTCATGCTGAATGAACAATCATAAATTTCATGCTAATGAGTCACTGATAACTATTGGTTTCCTTTGAAGGATGCACCTCTTATTTATACATGAGTTAGGGTTATCTGCTCAATAAAGGCAGATCCCTTAAATATCAAATAGATCCATACTTGTCTCAACTTATCCCTAAATATTAGATACAAATCCTATGACTCATAAAGACCTCCATGATCGTTCTCCTTGTAATATGGTCCACCTCTTGAGTTTAAATTCGAATTTGTGCTTGGGAGGACAAGTAAGGCCCTTCTAGAACCTCCAAATAAGCCTACACATGTCACAAAACTCATAACACATATATATGTACATGAAACTATGTTAATTTCTTAGTTTTTAATCATTAATTCACTTATAATGCATAAAATAAACAACTTTGGAAAATAAGGATTCTAACCCATATGTTTGTGAAGATTATTAGTTGATGTAGGGTTTTAGGGCTAGATAGTCATGAGATGAAGGATAAATGGACATGAAATGATGGAAATATGGATGAAAATGGAGGACAATTTTGAGACTCAACACTATGAAAACCTGTGAAGAAGAAAACAAAGGAAATTATCACCTCCACAGGACCATGGATCGATCATCAACTCAATAGCAGCATGCATGCCTCTCCAAAAACCATTAGGTAGGTATAGGTATGCAATATTCTTGACCTCTTCTCTTGAGCATATTATAGTTAGAAATTTGTTGTCAATGCATGAGAGATGAGGTTTAATAAGCTAAGAATTGGTCAGCAGTCTCGACCATGTTCAAATAGTTAATTGCAACTCACTCCTTCACTCATGCAATGTGGAAAATCCAAATTAGGAAGGGTGATGATTTTGAGGAATGGGGACAACACTTAAAATAAGAAATTTATGCAAAGGCCAAGTCACCACAACACTCCAAGCCCTCCATCCACTTCTTATCCACTATCTATCCATCATTCATCCATCACATTTGATAAGAAAAAAATAATATTTTTCAAGAACAAACCATACACTTTGTCTCACCCTGAAAATTCCCTGAAAAAAACACACAAAGCACATCCTCTCCATTTTCACAAACCTACACTACTCCCTCTGAGCCCTAGAATCATCCTCCAAACCCTCTACATTATTTCTCATCACTCCCATACAGTTATAAGATCTTGAAAGAGAAGGAATGACTGCTACAGGAAGGCAGAATACTGCCACAAGAAGGAAGAAAGGAACAAATTGTGCTAAAACCACAAATAGTAGTGCCTAAGAGAGACCTAATCAAAACATAGAACTCCAAGGCCATTAGGCAATCATCTAGGACATGAAAGAGAAGAAGAAGGCAACAAAGGGAAAGAAGGCATTCACCATCAAAATAGAACTCAAACTGTAGCGATGAAAAAAGGATTTTTAAGAGGTCTCTAATCTCTTTCTAGCTTTTGTCCAAGGCCTAAAAGATGTTATAGAAAGGGGAGAAAGGTATGGAAGTCAATTTGAGGGCCTACCCTAGGCTCTGACTATCATTTCTACTCAATACAAGTTTAAACATGCCGTTACAGGGTTTCCTGTGGTTACCATAGGCTGTTATAGGGTTTCCTGTAGTTACTACATGAATTACTACAAGATGTCCTAGTTCTCATCTAAAGGCATTTTGAAGGTTTCAGAAGTGTCCAAATGGTGGAAAAAGGTAATAGGAGGTTGGAAAAGGATGTGGAAGACCTTGCCAAACTGAAAAATATTCAATAGCACATATTGAATAAGGGGAAGAAGGTAGGTTAACGGTCTCAAGAAACAATGTGATTTTTCTATGCACAAACAATTTTGGAAAAATGAGTGAAAATGTAATGAAGGTTTCAAGGGAGAGGATTTGAATGAAATGGATCTACAAGCCAATAGAGTTCACTTGCAAAGATGAAATTTATGTTTTTTCTTGAAAGATTGTTAAACAATCATGAAAAGAACAACTACATTTTTGTGCTTGTCCTTGCAAAACTTACAACCAAGATTCGTAAGATAAATGACTGATGATGCACAAGAGAGAGGCCACCAGGTCCATGAATGAGGCACAATTAAGTCATTAAGTTTCTTAGAGGATGAGAAACACTTTCACAAGGGGGGTATGGTGGGCCTCTAAATTAGACATAAATTAAGACCCATATGACCATCCTTCAGCACATTAATCCTCTCTTTTTGCATTAGATAATGTTTTTTTAACTTTAATATGTTCATTAAGAAGGTTTATGGATGATTTCATGTTTGTGCCTCATATTATTTATTTTTGTGGAGTATTATGAGAATATTGGGCAGATTGTGAAGATTTGGAGGAGGAGATAATTTATGGACTTTCTCCCTACTACATGAGGATAAACATTAAATAATAAATCAAGAAGATATTTTGAAATAATTCCACAGATTTTGGAGCTCCAATGATTGAGAAAATCTAGGAATGTGTTCCCTGTCATTTAATGCAGATTTCTAGTATTGGGAACCAGATCCACTAATTAAGGGATTTTGGTGGGGAAAGCTTCCTCCTTTCATGGGGAATGCTTCCTAATCATTTTTTATAAGTACAAAGTCAAATTTTCCTCTAGGTGTTGATTTTATTAGTCTTCTTGTGCAGAGAACTCATATTCTTGCAGCTCCACTGTCATTTTTTGCAAGGATGTAATTGTATTGATGGAAATAATGAAGATTGGTGCCATGTTCAGCTTTTAAATCTTGGCCTATTTCATAGGACTCTAAATTTCCTTGGGATTTTCTATCCAAGGAGCCTTAGATCCCTTTTGTATCATTTACTTTTCTTCTTTTCACTTCTTATTCACATGCATCTCTTGTTCTTGTCTTTTTTCTATTTCTGCATTTAGTATTAATGATTTATTGTTGTAGGATTGGGTTAAATGGTTGAAGTAAACTATTTTGTAGAATCACAAGCATTGTTTCATCTTTGGAACAACTTTGGAAGTTCATAGTAATCATTGAGCTACTTGGATTAGTTTTTTTATTCGCAAATCTAGATTTCTGAAGTCCCTTGTGGCAAATAACAATAAATTTCTGCTATGTTTTAGAACATGCTAATGAGCTTCAAACAAGTTGATTCCACTTGCATTAGATCACAAAATAATTCTATTTAATAACAAAATTTTCCCCATTTAATTTTCACTTGACTAGGTTAGGCATGTAGATTTACTAGCACACTAGTTCTCGAATTTCTAGATTTTAGACTAGTAATTTTCTGCTATTTCTTAGCATGGGTTAACATAGGTATTTTTGAGTGATTCCACCTGGAATGGAAACTTAATACATCCTAGTCAATAAAAAAAAATTTCCCATCCAATTTGGAGTTGATTTTTTGGTCATTCGGTGAATCATAACTCCCTATAGCAAATTTGCAGTTTCTTGTAGTAACTACAAGATCTTCTGTAGCAGCCTTCCAACATGTATATACTTGCCCATATTTGCTCAATAATCTTGGTTATTGTCCCTTAGGGTTGAATCATGACCCCTAGGATATAAATCAATGATTAGGGAAGACTAAAGACCACTTAGGATTTTCCTCTTTACCAATGCAAAACATTTTAACGATTTGGGTTAATGGACAAACTTATGGATTGGATAATACAATGATGATTTTCTTGATTTCCACATCCAATGAACTCTGTTAATGGATCTAAAATATTTGAAATGTAGTGTTTGACATTTAGTTCACGATCTTTTCTTTATGCAATTAGAATATGTTTCTTTCCTTGTATTTTCTTTCTTGAAATAGGTTAAGGTTTCCATTTTGAGCGTTTCATTTTCTGCAATTAGTTTAGGATTTGATTTTATTACATTCACTCCATTACATCTTGACATTAAAGGAATGACACATTGTATGCTGCACATATGGTATCGATACCTCTTAAGTTTGTATGAACCCCGGTTTGATAATTAAAGTTGGTAGCCTTGGAGTTGCAACATTCTTGTTGCAATACTAAGGCTCATCACTTGTCACGACAGTCTCACAAAAGCCCAACAAATCCCCGAAAGCCCAACAAATCCCCGGCTCCATAACCAGCTCCTCCAAATGCTACGTATTCCTCTTTCCTACGACCAACCTGCTAAACCAGCTCCACGAATTCCCTTATAAAGCTCCCTAGTCAAGTCAAATGTGATGCAAGTCACCTTCTTGGGTTGGCATTCGATTTCCACCGAAGGTAGGGTGAGATTCTAGATTGAAAATTTTGTGTGCTCAATAGCACATGCAGACTTCACTCTGAACTCAAGTGTGCTAGTCAAGTGTGAATGTCAAATGATCAAAAGGTCCCCAAATGAAGAGTGCATCTCCTATTTTAGTCATTGAGCCTCCAATTTCCCCATGTGGGCCCCATCCCTTAATTTCCCCATCTCTCTTCCCTCCATGAGAGCGTATTAGTCAAGGGGAGATTATTTTTGTTTGGGGTGGCCCCCACCATCCACTAGCA
The DNA here is from genome assembly GCA_000404065.3 of Pinus taeda. Classification (NCBI taxonomy): domain Eukaryota; kingdom Viridiplantae; phylum Streptophyta; class Pinopsida; order Pinales; family Pinaceae; genus Pinus; species Pinus taeda. The sequence continues at coordinate 22,677 of APFE031625411.1, read as the reverse complement.
AATCAAATTTTCTTTTTCTCTTATGTGGGAGCCTCATTTCACCTCAAAATTGCAAGTGGGACCCCACAACCCACTTTTCCTAAGTTGCCACCCAAAAATTGACAAAATGTGTCAAAATTGATATTTCACATAGCAACCTTGCTAAGTGGGAATATCAAAGTAATTCAAGAATCATGGGGATATTAAAGGTCATTCCCCTTATTATAAAAGAAACCTCATAACTCAAGCAAAAGTCTTTTGGAGGCATAGTCTTTGGAGAGTTAGCCTTGACTTCTCTACTTAGCATAGGAGAGAAACTGTTCTTTGGAGAAGCAAGAAGTGACATAATGTTCCACTACTAGAACTAACGCCTCACCATTGTAATTGTGTACTCGGATCTTTCACCTAATTTAAATTCAACGAGCCAACACATTTCTATGCATGTATTGTAAATGTTTTAGGACTATTCTTGGGATATTTATGGTATATGTTGTGTTGATATGTACTGGAGAAATTGAACTATTTTAGTGGCTTTGGTACTTATCTTGTTGAATATGTGTTGTATTCTCTTTACAACCGTTATGTGAAATATTTTGCTAACGAATCCTTTTGTGATCTCATTTGTCTCTCTTAGATTAGTAATATTAATCCCTTCCAACGACTCACTTTTGTCTCTCGCTCATGAAGGTCTCCTTTTACACATTACAATCGGTGTTTCACAATGTCAACTCACTTGCTTATTCAAGGTTTATGTATATATTCTCTTATGCTATTTGTTGAAACCAAGACAAACCTTTGTGTTATGGTGGCCAGAACAATACTTTGTATGAGGCTTCTACTCCAATGTGAGGTCTGTTTGGTACTTACATCAGGCAGACCTCCTATATGTTGGCAGTATCCAACACCATCAACACTTGGATAAAGGGAAGGTGAATGCTAGTGACAAGATTGTTGGGATCATTCTTTTCTTTGGATCCCTTGATGGAATTATAGAATGATTGCCTTTAAACAACTTCATGAGATGGGTTTCCTCTATGTCAAGATTTTTTATTATCAAAAAATAATAATGCTCAGGTGGCTAATGTGTTTAAAACTCCAAGTTTCTAGGTAGGATGATGATTGGAATTGGCATGTAGATATTGTTCAGTGTGAGTCCTTTTATGGAAAACTTTAGCTTCCGAGATAAAATCTATAGAAAACCTATGGAGTTTCCTTGGGCTCCCCTCTTTCCCCCATTATGGAAAAGCTTTTCATGGAGGACTTTGAGACTAAAGCCCTAGTTTCTTCCTCTTTCTATCATAAGCTATGGAAAGGTTTGGTGATGATACTTTTATTATTTGGCCCCATGGCCATGACAGTTTAGAAATATTCAAACAACATCTAAATAGTCAATTTGATTTCATCAGTTCACAATCCAAGTTGAATTTGATGACGTCATTCCCTTTTTTTTACGTCCTTATTATCAAGAATGAGGATGGTTCCATTTCCCACCAGGTTTTCCATAAAATGGCTCACACTGAATAGTATCTCCATGCAAATTCCCATCATCGTCCTGCCCAAAAACTTGGATTTTTAAACAAATTAGCCATCATAGCATTGAGAATTTATGATAAATACCATCTTAACACTATAAAATGCCATCTCATGAAGGTGTTTTAAAACAATGGTTACGGTGAAGTACCAATGCCTCATTGCCTTCCATAATTTAATTAATGGACAAATCAAAGAAAGATATGAACAATCTTATCCCTAATGTTCACCTTCCTTTTATCTAAGGAATTACTCACAAATTTGCTTGTATTTTAGGAAAGAAAAAACATTTTTGCTACCTTAAAAGCTTTTAACACTATATGAAACTCCATAGGTCTATCAAAATCCCCATTGACCCTTTGAACATGAAAGGTGCTCATGTGGGAAACCATATGTGGGAGAAACTGACCATTCAATAAGGCTCAAAATTGGGGAGCACTCTACTGGCATCAAACATAATCGTTCTTGTTCTTCAACCCTAGCTAAACATTATGAGAAAACTAAGCATCATATATATATACTATCTATCTATCTATCTATATATATATAATATAATATAATATATATATATATAATAAGATTCTACTATTCTAAAAAAAAATTGTTACCACCTTCATAGAAAATTTAGGGAAGCAATGAAATTGAGAGGTAGGTTAACAATCTCATTAGGGATGATGGTTAGAGAATTAACAAAAACTGGATTCTGTTTTGATTTGTAGGTTTATTTATTCTTAATTCCTTTTTGGTTTCCTTTTTTCATTCTAACACTTATACCCTAATTCCCAAAAGTTTTTTCCTCTAATATCTTTCCTTAAAAGTCTTGGCTCTTGTTTAGTCATAAATTCCTAGTATATTTAGCTTACCAGTTGTTGGATATACTATTGGTGTTTTTAATGACAAACACTAGGTTTGATTTTGAGCTTTACTCAAATTACTCTGAATCACCGATTCACCATATATATATATATATTTATTGATTGTAAACTTGGTAAGACTACATCTTCATGATATCCAATATATCACTCCAATCGTGGCGGGGAATTGAACCAATGACTTCACATCAAGGAGTGCCATAATAGAGCACCCGATCACCATCTATCGAAGACCCCATGTACTTTCCCCTTTTTATACTATTTATTGTTTTTATGATTAATTATTAATAAAAAATTTCATCCTATTAATTATTAATATTAATTAAATCATTAATAAATTTTATAAATTTAATTTTTAATAATTTCATTATAATAATTTTTAATATTAATATTATTATAATTAATAACACAAGGCTATTATTAATAAATTAATAATATCAATGCTAATAATAGTGTTTTATTCAAATATAATTACTTATTATATTTAATTGAAATAAAAGTTTCAAATTATTAATAGTATTGGTCATTAATATTATAATATATTTTAGCTATTAATTTCATATTTTTTACTAATTTTCCTTATATTAATATTTCTTAACATCATTATCATTTATAATTGACTTCCTTTCACTTTATTAATTATTAATTATTATTATAATAATCTCTATTTAATTATTATTATAATAACTATAGTGATTATTAAGTCACTGGGATAACGATGAATTATAGTCATATTTACCTATTAATTTGCATCGTACAACAAAAACAAATTTTTATTTTCTTTACATGGTTTCACTTTAGATTTTGGGGTTTCCGGGTGGTGAGGTCAACGTGTTCCATCACCAGGGCTCTAGCCCCTAGTGGGTGGCATCAACACTGTACGCAACAGGAAACTATCGAGGAGAGGTTCAGTTTAACAATTTATTGCAGGCTTTGTCTTTGATTATAAGGAGGAGTTTCCTATCGAGGAGAGGTTCAGTTCAACAATTTATTGCAGGCTTTGGCTTTGATTATAAGGAGGATTACATGTTTAACAATGTGGTAATGCTTTCTTTGGTCTCACAACAGATACAAATAGCTAGACACAAATAATTGGACTCAACGTGTGTATGTAGAACCGAAGTAGTTGATCCTCCTCTCGGAATTTGTGCAGGGTCTTGCAATGATAATCTCCTCACCAAGGCTGGAATTTCAAATTCTCTATGTCCGTTAAATGAAAATTTCATGACGTTTTTACATTTTACATGTCCTTCACTTTACGTTTTACCCCAATAAACCACGTTGGATCTTCTCACATTTAACTCTTCTATGTAATAATCAAGAAATAATTCTATGTTTGTTCATAAAGCTTCAAAGTAGGATCATATAGTTTTCACATAGACGCTCGTGAGCAGTGTACAACATCCGCAGTGTGAGCATGGTCATCCAAGCCTCCAATGTGAGTGTAATACTAATCATCTTACACTATATGATGTTGAAAATATAGTGAAATTATGGTAATTTACTAAAAGTAATAGTTACTAGCGTTTATTCATGCTTAACACAACATTCTTTAAACCAAATTACCAAAGTTGTGCTTATAATTGCAAACTTTCAAACTTCACATAGATATCTCCATCTATAACAAAAACAAATGGCTGAAATATCAACAGGTGATCCCCAATCTGGATACCAACAGGTGATTCATGAACCCCAAGGGCCTCAAAACCTTAAAAATATTATAGTTGATTCATAAATAAATCTAATACTTTAAAAACCTTTTCTCTATTCCAATTTTGAAAATTCAAAATCTTCAACTTCCCATTCGAGAAAACTGCTAAATAACATTTAACCTCTTATCCATTACAATTTTGAAAATTCAAAATCCTCAACTTCCGAAAATTACCAAATAACATAAAACCATAAAACAAATAATAGATTAGAATACAAAAAATAAAATACACATTTTTTTTCTTGAATTTGAGGGTTTATGGGGCTACCAACGTGAGTTTGAGCTGCTCCCCAAGATGGTTGGAAGAAATCAGGCCATAATTTACTTCAAAATTTATTTAGGGGCTCCCTAAGCTGGTTGGAAGAAATCACACCCTAATTTACTTCAAAATTTCGTCAAGGGTTGTATACCATATCAAAATTTACATATAACTTGTAAGTATTTTTCAGGTTTTATAATAACTAAGTACATAAGTAAATAAAGCAACCACGCCTTAATTACCATATCAAATTTGACAATAACTTGTAAGTATTTTTCAAGTTTTACAATAAATAAAGAGTACATACCTTTTTTCAAGTTTTACAATAAATAAAGAGTACATACCTCATAGGGTGATACCACGAGTCTAGCAGTTTTGAAACAGAAAGCATGCCATATGAGGGTAACAAATTCAACACTGCAGTAGGGTAAATTTAGAGGCTATCAAATTCAACACTACAGTGGGGTAAAAACAAATTCAAAAGAAACCACGCCTTAATTTACTTTGGGTAAAAACGAATTCAAAAGCAACCACGCCTTAATTTACTTAAAATTTCCTGAGGGGTTGTATACCATATCAAATTTTACATAACTTGTAAGTAATTTTCAAGTTTTACAACAAACTAATGACATAAGTAAATAAAGAGTACATACCTCATAGGCTGATACCACTGGTCTAGCAGTTTTGAACGAGAAAGCATGCCATATTTAGAGGCTAACAAATTCAACACTGCAGTAGGATAAAAACAAAATCAAAAGAAACCACACCTTAATTTACTTCAAAATTTCCCTAGGGCTGTATACCATATCAAATTTTACATAACTTGTAAGTATTTTTCAGGTTTTACAATAAACTAACGGAATAAGTAAATAAATAGTACATACCTCATAGGCTAATACCACCAGTCTAGTAGTTTTTAAACATGCCATATTCAAAGGCTAACAAATTCAACACTCAACAGTGCAGTAGTGTAAAAATAAATACAAATTCAACAATGCAGTAGGTAAATTAAAATATTGTAGGGATGTTATTGCTTTTTGCAATTAGCAAGAAAGAGCAATCACAGAGCAAAATGTAAGACCATAAAACACATAAATCATCAAACCACATATGGTTAAATGCCAAAGGTGAAAGTGGTAACTGGACCCTTTTAAATTCTAAAGTTGTTTCACAAGAGAGTGAAATACAATGTTAGTAAATAGGTCATTAAATTATGTCATCAACAACCACATCTTGAAAGAATATAGCACGCTAGCCAGTGGTGCTGTGTGCCATAGCCTTGTAGTCCCCATTGCCCAATGCCCATAATGTTCCCGAACTCCGTAGGTACAAAACAATCCGATTGCATCACCCATGATTAGATTTTTGTAAACTCAACCTTAGTTATAATAAATAATTTAGAAGATTTGTAAATTCCGATACAATTTATTTTTACGATTTGGATTTTTAATTAAACATTAAAATGACGAGACCCCAATATAAGATTGCATCATCCATGATTAGATTTTTGTAAACTCAACCTTAATTATAATAAATAATTTAGAGGATTTGTAAATTCCGATACAATATATTTTTACGATTTAGATTTTTAATTAAACATTAAAATAACAAAACCCCAATATATTTTAGACGTCAAATTTAACATGCAAAAATTTTCACCAAACTGTAGATAGTGTATATGATATTTCAGGTTAAATATCAAAAATATAAAGGAATTTTTGGTCAGCTTCGAACGAATCTATCATCCTTTAAAAGATTTATAGATCATCGATAGGGTTGGTAGCTCGTGGATCAGAGCTATGGTTGGACGTGAAGTCAAGGGGTTCAAATCCCTTCTTAGCCCAAAGATGTTGTATTTGAAATTAAATTCCTTTCATCGCGGTATAGGAGAGAATCTTTCCTTATAATAGAATAAGTATTTCTATCATAAACCCGGATCGATACTTAGATTCCAATCAAATATGAATGGAAATGATTTCTCAAATATGTGTTGAAACTTAAAATACCCCAGAGGTCAATTTCCAAGCCTGCTCCTCACTGGTGTTGAAGCGAATAGTAGAGCAGATCTTGAAACTTCTCGATACGTCTTTCAAAACCATTGTGGTATTTCAAAAACACGACGATTGTCATTGATCCTGCCAACCTGACTGTCTAAGATGGAAATACCTCGCCATTTGTAAAGCAACCACTCGATTGTGGTGGACATCCATTCAACGTGTGAGTGTTGTAAAATGGTTTGATCAGACATTCTTTTTGTTCCATGGCGGGGGATAATATCAATTTGCTAGTTTTTATGGGATGCATGTTTTACTTGTTAATTTTTTTTATAAAGCAAGGCTATGAATTGAACAAATATTATGTTTCATGTATATTATTATCGGCATCTTTCATAACATTCTTCAAATTTTCCAATGAAAGAACAATAAATTTATAATGAGAGCATTTGACTAATTTTTTTTCCCTGTTATAAGTTAGCATCACTTGTGTATATTCTTTCGAGGCGCCATATTTATTATTATTATCGGCATGAAATGATGCTTCATAACACTCTTCAAATTTTCCAACGAAAGAACAATAAATTCATAATAGAGTAGCTGGCTTTTTTTTTTTTCTTGTATATGTTATAACTTAGCATCACTTGTGTTTATGCTTTCGAGGCAGGATATTTATTAAATAATAATAAAACATAATAGTTACCCGATGCAGTGAGTGTTAAGTGGACTATTCAAAAATCATGAGAAATTTGTCAGTTAGGACTATTTCTCATGGAAAAATGGTCATAGATGAATGACTTTCTTAACACAGTTGAATCCCAAAAATTGATATCTAATATTTTTAAGTTTGTTAATTGTCTTATAAAAAAAATCATGTAGATTTTATTTTTATATTTAATTTTTCATTTTCTCTTAAATATAGAATTGTAATTTTAGAAAAATAATATTTTTTAATAGACGATGTTTTGTTTAATAACCATGTTAATAATTAAAAAAATATTCTTTATGATATAACTTTTAAATTGATTTATGCACATGAGTGCATGGTACTGAGGTCCGGAATGTGGGATGTCACACTCCCCCGACTGCCTTCGAATCCCATTATGGTGGCGCTGCAGTGTGGGATGTCACACTCCCTCGACCGCCTTCGAATCCCATTATGGTGGCGCTGCAACAATATGTAAACATTGTGATTGTATATTGGTATCATATGATTGATGTGATGGATGTATATAGTGTATATAATGTATTCTGGGCCCAATACATGTTTTTACAGGGACTAGACCCCCCATTTAAAAAAAAAAACTTTTAAATTGATTTAAAATTTTTAAGTTTTAATCAAGGCTATGGAACAAGTCGTTGCAGAAATGGTGGAGATGGCTCAGGAATCGATGGCAACAAGAAAGGAGATGGCCAATGTGGAAGGTATAATGCTTAAACAGAATGAACAGATTAAGGAGATGCTGAAGGAATTGGTAAAAGCCAAAGACAACAATGAAATCAAAAGGGGAAGCGTGGAGATTTGAGAGGCTAGTTAACTCTCTTTTTTGTTTTTTGATGCAAATCCTCTGTTTTTTGGGAATTTGATTGCATGTCTCAACAACCTGTAGTGAAGATAGGTCTTTTAGTAGATCTCAGAAAGAACAATCTTTGAAAACATTCGGATTAAAAAGGTTTAATGTCGTGTAAGTTTTTTATGACAGTATGTAACAAGGAAAACACTGATGAATGCTTGATGAAGAGGAACCAACAGATCCGGTTTCCCATATGGGCGGATTGAGGTTCCTTAGTATGTATTTTTCAGATTACTGTAGATAATAGAAATTCCCTAGCTTACAAAAAAAAAATTTAAGTTTTAATAATATTTTATTCAGAATGTCTTTATTAAGAGAAATATCTACACAAATTGAAGCATATATGAACCAAACTAGTCTTATTCTAACTAGTAGTTATCAATATTGGTGGCTATGAATCAATTTGATCAATATTTTAATTCCCTGAATGACATTTTTTCTTTCAGCATATTATATTAATTGTTTTTTATCTTTTTACTAAACTTATTACAACACAAGCCACATTGTGGCAATGTGCAAAAAAGCAAGAGCAATGACATTGCCACCACATGGCTCTTGTTAATATTATGTATTCGCTTTCCTCATCTATTCATGAATTATTATTAATTCTTATTATAGCCATTATTAATATTATTTATTCCTTTTCTTCATTTATTTATTAAAATTGAGTTTTTTCCCTCCCTTTCCCTTCTTACTTTGACTAACATTCACTTTTAAGTAATATTACAAATTAAGCTTTAATTGGTTATGTTTTATTAAATTAATACAAAAATTGGTTCATCATGTTCCTTCTTTAGATTTAGGGTTCTTCCCACTATTTATTCTCTTGGTTAAATTGTATTTTCATCATTCATCTGCCTTGAAAATGAACCATACTTGTTGGTTTGAATCATCAGAGTAAAAATGATCAATGTGATGGCTCTAGAAAAATGAGCTCAATAATTTATTTTTTTAAGAAATGACTATAGTTTTGTATTAAAATTTCATGGTTTGAAGACCAAAACCTTGTACATCATTATCCATAGCTTCGACTTCAACATTCAAAAAGATCTAAAAAGTCCAAAATGGATTGTTTGAATCTATGCCCTATCCATATTCAACTATTTTAGGAAAATTGTCCTTATGAAACTTCCAGAAGACACCTAAAATTACTATATATTTAAAAAACATGATGACTAAAACTTGTAAAATTAACCTACAACATTTTTCTCATTAGCATTCATTACACCAAATCTGGAATGATTATTTGTTATCCCTTATGCCACTGTGATGTATTTATACCATTACTGTAGGTGATGTATCAGACCTTGATAATCAACAAACAGACCACAAAAATTCACTAATATGACACAAATGCAATCAAAGATGAATGTTTATTGCCTTAGGTGAATGATTAATTAGTTTAGGAGTCCTTTAGGTGTGCTTATGCTATAGATATACCACTGTCAACAATGTGTTATTAGGCTGCAAATGAAACAATGATGAAGCAAAGAGAGTTAGAGGACAAACCACTAGGCCTTATGGCCTTGAGTGATGATTAGTGAGGCTTCTAAGAGTCCTCCATTGAGCTTGACCACCTGCAACCACAAGAGTTAACTCTAAAATCAATTGAGATGCCTGCCAAACAAATTGTTAGAGACAAATACCAATGCCAACTGAAGATATGACTGAATGAGGGCTAAGGAAGGGCTAAATAGGCCAACGATGAGGCTAGAAGGCCAAGATAAGGGCAACAATGGAGGGGATCAAGGCTCAAGAGGCCACGGCAAGGGCAGAGAAGGCCTTATGAGGCCACAACAATAGGGAAAATAGGCCTTTAGGCCCGCAGAAAAGGAAATCAAGGCCAAAATGGCTTGCAGTAGAGGGGAAGAACTCTTTTGGGCTAACGTCAAAGGAAAAGAGGGTCACGACTCAAGGAAAGAAGCCTTCTAAGGCTCACAACAAGTCTAAAAGGGCCTGTGGCTTCACCAAAGGAAGAAAATAGGCTGCAACAAGGGTAAAGGAAGCCACAACTAGCGGAAAATGAGCTCGGCTAGGTCTTGGAGGCCTAAAAAAATTATGAAACCCCTACAAACTCAAAATTTGCCCCAAAATCCACAAAAAATCACCTCTTAGGGCTAGTGGCCCTCCTCCTTGCTTGTGCGTTGACCTTGGAGAAGGGCTAGAGGCTAGATCTTGCTTTCCTAGGCCTAGATCCACCTCAAAACCCTAACAATTATGCTTAAGAAGGCTAGACGTCACGCTTGGAGGAGAGAAACCCTTCAAACCCTAGCCTTAGGGCTAGTTCCTCCACAAAATAATTCAACCTCTTTGAGGGCTTGAAGATTCATCTGCACAAATGAATAGAAAGAATTCTCAAAACCCCAATATATACAAAAAAAATCCCAAAACCCCAAGTGCTACAAAATTAAAACAAGGGTTATAATAATTTACAAATATACAATATTTACAAAATACAAATATTAGCTCTCATTAGCAAATTAAATATTTGTATCCCAAGATTAAATATTTTTTTCTGAGAATTTTTGAATAAATGTTATGGATGAATAATTTCGAAAAATTAATTGGCCAAAACTCTCCTGCAAAATAATTCGTCAAAATGAAATCCGAGAGCTCAAACAGGGTCAATCCTTCCCCGCAGTCTGTGAACTTGGAGCCCAAGGGCTAGAATACCTGTAAATATCTATTCAATCTTAAAAAATAACTGTTAGATCATAGAGTGAATTACATCACCTTAGATAACTCGTACCAAAAGAATGTTCTTATCACCGACAAATGAAATAACAACTGCAATCTTTACCACAATATAGAGCATAAACAAATAAACTAACACATACCATGATACCACAAATCAATAGATAGAAGAACGCCATGGAATGAAATCCCATAGTCTTTCTATTATGAAGAAAAATAATTCTAGCAGAGCAAAAGCTCGGTACATCAGTAGAAAATTACTTCACCCAAATATTGGAAATAGAAGCTATAACTTCTTTATATAGAGAAAACCCCTCCAAGTGGAAAATAACGGTTAGTTCTAGAAAGGATGTGCTTTCAAGCTTGTGTCCCCTTCATCCTTAGTCAAGTCGTGTGAGCTTGAAGCCGCCTCCCTAAGTGCCTCGTAATCTTCAGATTCTCCACTTCTAAGCACATTTCTTCTTTCTACTTCCACCAAAACTGAATTTCCTATTCTAAAGCTCATCATGTCAATTGTCAACTGTAATTGTTATAGTCTCATCTCTAGCAGATTGAGATTTTGAGACAGAAGCCCAAACTGGGCACTAGACTCTGACATTTGCATTTTCCTGAGACAAGAGGTTAAGGAAATGAGAAACTCCATGGACATCGCCATATGAGCCACGTGAAGATTAATTTCCTCTACACCCATTAGGAAATCTACACTCCAAGCCTGCTCTTATCCTTGGTGAACTAAGAACTTGGCTTTCAATTTGACATTGTCATGGTTGCATCACCACTTTTTATAACAATATTAAAGTTGAATTCCTCAATTATTCACTTCCCTTCATTCCTTTAATGTTGTTCAAGCTTGCATGCAATGTATAGACAGTAAGGTCCACCTCCAATTTATTCATTTATCAATTAGAAACGAACTCGCGATTTCTACTCACTCAGGCATATTTTTTAACATTGCATTATATCCTCCATCTGTCCTCTAATGAATTATGCATTACATGAGAAATGCAGGTGGAGGTTCGATCCCATACTTCAACATTAGATAATTTGATTTGGATCAAGGGAGTGGTAATTTCAATTAACACATGCCCATAGTGTATTCTAACAATGGGACCAACAACGTCCCACCTATTGATTTGAGCAATTAATCCTTTGATTATCACCACAACTTGAGCTATATCCTTGATATTCATGGAATTTTTTTTTATATGCTAAGATCCTTGTCATCCAAGACCATTACTCCTTGATCCAAAATGATGCCTTTGTTAGCCAAAGAATCCACCTCAGAATTAAGGTGTCATTTCACTTGATAAAATTTGATATTTTCAAACCTTGAGATCTGAAGGTTTGTCTTGTACAGAATGAGAGCTAGAAATTGATTAATAATCCCATTGAGGTTATTCACCTACTGAACAACAATAATCAAATCCCCAAAAATAAATAAATGATGAATACGCCTAGACAATGCCAAATCTAATCCTTTCCATAACGCTAAGTACTTCACCTAGTTATTAATAGTTACTCCTAATCCCTAAGTGAAGTAAATCATCCTTTCTTCATCAGGGCAAAAGATAACCCCTCCAACTCCTACTTCCCCAGGGTTACCTTTCGAAGCACAATAAAAGAAAGAGTGAATATTGATCTTTGTTTTTCTCCACTTTTGGATTCATAAATCTCCATTCTTATTATAAAAAAGCCTACTCGTAATTTAATTAAAATTGAAGCTACTAGCCTAAGTTGAAACGTGATCAAGTTTGAGCCATTCCTTTTCAATTTTTGATTAGTTGTTAAACTCTGCTAAATCGAATCTTCGCACAGATATTGTCTAAAAAATCATTTGCAAAGGCTTTGGAGGTCGAGTGACCAGGATCTAGGTAGGAGGCTTAGAAGATGGTTTGATTTCGAATGGTCCAAATTTCCAAACACAAACACTTAGGGAGAGCCATCTAGCTTCTCAACACCATTGAATCAGATTTTCATTGTCAAGGAATTTTCTGCCTCCATCGCACAAATAATTCCTGCCATTCCCCCAGAATGTTTAGCGGGTCCATAACTTGGTCCAAAGCCAATTTCCGTACTTCCAATGGAAGGGGACACTGCCATAAGAGATGAGAGACGTCCTCTCTTATTTGTTCACACAAGACACAATTTGAGGGCCCCTGTATATTTTTATTTGAGTTTTTTTGCAAAAGAGATTAACCTTTGGTATCTCATCTTAATTCCAAAATTTTCCCCATATTCGATCTAAAGAAAGGTGTTAGAATTCCTAAAGAAGTGACTTGTACCCCACTTTAACTGATTATATATTATTTTTGATGCCCGTCCAAACTCGTTGATCCAACCAAAATGTGACAATTGAAGCATATCCTTTCAAAGCTTTGATTAGTGCAATCTAATGCTAGTGCAACTTTGGTGGTACATTAGGGCAAGACCATATTTTCCACTAACCTTCATTATTCCATTGTGAAATATTTGCAATCCTATTGTATCCTTTAACCTCCAACGAATTTTCTAGTTCCTTCATTCCAACATTTTCTTGTGCAATCTTTGTGATGGGGATTCAATCCTTCCATAAGTGTATATGCACATTGTTACCACTCAAACTAGCAGGGTTCCTAGGAGGGGATCATATAGAGCAAATACTAGGTCAAGGGAAATAATGGAGCGATAGTGCACTGTCACCTCAACTAAGGATCCCTGCTCTTTACAAACTTTCACTGATGGGAGGGGACCTGGTATAAGGGGGAATCACTATATGAATGGATCAAATATGAGGACAAGGAGGTATTCCAAAGGCTTATTCACAAGAGAGACTCAACTATATGGATTTATTGCTTGAAAAGCAATGTGATATGCTTTCTAGTAAGGGATACGAGGATTCTTGAGGCTAGGGTTTGGGAATATATCTTGTCAAGAGGTTCCCTAGACCCGAAAATCCTTATGGAGAATTGGCCTTTATGTGATCTTTATGGAATTGGAGTTGTAAAGTTGCGGGACCACACAAGATCAAGTGGACCCAAAATTAGGTCAAGGGTATAGAGTTGATCAACCAAGGAGGGGCTTGACCTAATTAGGGAAGAGAAGAGGATCAAATAATCATATTTTTTTATATATTTGGATGTAATGATCTTGGTGAGGTCACTAACCCAAAATAAACCTAGGGCAAGAAATGGCCTTGTGGCTATGGCTTGCTATATCTTAGGATTCCACCATTCGAATTTCTTGAAATTTGGAGTATCTCTTGAGCAAAATACAACCCAATAGTGGACCAATTTTCAAGGGTTTTGGATGGATACAAATGATTTCGTGATGCCCTAGGAGACCTTATGGGTTAGGCCTAGAATTGGAAGAAATGAAGAAAATAAATGTTATTTTGATCACCAAAGGGATATGAGGATCAATGCCTTGTTGCTTGGGATTAATGGAGTCAAGATACACATAGATCATGGAATTTCTTGAGACAAGGAACCCTAATTAATCTTAGCTAGCCTCTTCAAGGGAAACAACTAGATCAATAGAGATTTATACTTCAAATTTGTGAAGGAGACAAATTTTTGAGGTCTTTAACCTAAGAGGTGCCTCTAGGAATATTCAACCAATCCCTCAAAGGTCAACGAATGCATTTAATCACTTATTCAAGGTCCCAGAAGAATTTCGAATTACATCTAACCCATAAAAGGATAAAGATAATAAGATAAATGTAGTTAAATAGTAAGATAACATGAATAACATCAAAATTTCGACTTACATGAGAGAGAGAGAGTATATCCATTTATCAACTTCACATTAGAGAAGCTCCATAGAAAATAATGAAATCCAAACATCATAGTGCATGAAGAAAAGCTCCAAAAATTCATCCCAACAAAAAGTGCAAAAATCTCATAAGAGATACTAATCCAATCCAAGTGATGATGATGAAAATGAATCATCTCCCTTCTAGTTATACAATCCTCTAAGGGATTTGAATGACCTAATTTGGACTAATAATGCACCTAAAATAAAACAATGTGCATAATAGCATACATTTGATGACAAGCCCACCAAAATAGCTCAATAAAACAAGAATAAGCCTCTCAAGAGGGAAAAATGATCAATATAGTGAGTCGTTGGGCCTCTAAAGAGGCATAATGAAGCCCTAGGGGTACCATGATGTAAAACTAGACTCTAAACATAGTGGATAAAGGGTTTTCCCCTTGTTTTGAAAGCAAGAACTTGTGGTGCTTCCAAGTGGGTGTTGTGGCACAAGGAAATCCTCATGGGTCTCAAAGTGGATTGGAAATGCATGTAGACCATCTGTAAGGGATAGGATGATGACATAATACCTCCCTTTGTAGCAGGAGACACCCTCTGGATCGTGGAACATATTCTAAGTGTATGGTGCATGTGTGGAGCCAACTAGGCATGGTGAACCAGGTGCATCATCCTCATCCAAAAGGTGGAACATGAGCAATCAACGAGTGGTGTTGGGGATCCATGAAGTACTCTATGTTATGGTGGAGGCCCATGGCTCTCAACGCTCACCCTACAAGTGCCAATGTGGCCCTCTAGAGGGCTAGGAACCTGTATAGGATGACCAAACCCAATATGGATACCCGCCTGCAATTGTGCATAAGATCCAATGCATCCCCTTGCCCTCCAATACAACAAATCATTAGAATAATTAATTAAAAGAGCTTACAAGTCATGGAATCAATGGGGCACTTCATGGTGGCATGCCCTTTCATAGTGGGCTTTGGCCTATAAAAGTGCCTCAAAGCTCAATAAGGGGCTAATCAAGGACCCTATTAGGTGGTTTCAACCTTTAAAGGCGGTGACATGTCCATGGTACATACCTCAAGTGGTAGGTGGAAAATGATATTAATGGAACAAAGTGGGGATCATGGTATTCACCCAGACCACATGTCATGGTATAAGGGTAACTATAATAAGTGAATCCCACACGTGGGTATGTGAGTGTAGGAGGGAGAAGATCGTGATACAAGAGTTACCCCAACCTTTGTTTTTCCACCCTTCTTCATATGCCTTTTGCCTCTGATTGATTTTTCTTCATAATTGCTCAGGGCTCCATGGGATGAGAGCATGATGTGTAGTATATGGCAGTGGATACCCCATTAAGGTGGGGTAGTTTGTTGAAAATGGCAACAATAAATGCTAAAAATAGCATTGCTATAAATAACATTTCAGGTACCATTATTGGACATAGAAACAAGGAAGGAAAAATGGAAGTACTAAAAATAGCATTGCTATAAATGGAATTTCGGGTTAGATTCCAATTTTAGTTAATCCCCGAACTAAAATTGAGAAGTAAAATTCGAATTTGATCTTAGCAGCTATTTGTAAAATAATTAATTAATTCATCTTGAGTTAATTAGTTAAGGAAAATCAAACATGAAGTCTATGTGGGGACATGTAACAGTTTCTCCATTAATTGAGGAATTTATCCACCAGTTAAAGAGATAAGGATGAGTTGTAATTAGTTGGCTCAGTTAACTGAGTCAAGTTCAGTTAGCTTAATTCAAACAATTTGTTGAATTAATGTAAGTTCAGTTAGTTATGCTTGCATGCATGTAGCTGCTGCACTTTAGATAACTGAGTATTATTTCATAAATAACTCATGCATGTCAGTTCAGTCAGAGACCCAGTTGAGATTAGAGGAAGGGAAAATGTACTATCAGTTGGAGGAATTTTTCCTATATAGGAAACTCATCCATGCAGAAGGAATTATCTCCTTCAGCTTTGTGTAGTTATTTCCGAGCCAAGTGAGTAGTGCGAGGTGGAAGTTCACACAAGTGGAAGCACTGGACCCCAGGAAAAACTATGCAAGGAAATAGGAGGATTGGAGGGTAGAGGAGAAGGTTGTGAGAGCCTTTGACTTTCTATGAGTAGTATTGTTTGATTGCAGAGAGAGCAAGATAGCTTGAGAACTAATTCTTTTTGTAACTTGAACATATTTCCACTTGTATGATAATACAGAGATTGGGGTTTTAGGCTGAGGCTTTCCCCAGGTTATTTCTTCTGTGTTTTGTGTGATTGATTTCTCATTCTCAGTTATACGTGTTCTCTTGATCTTTCTCAATTAGATTAAGCTTACGCAAAGTATTGTAGAAGTAGATCTTGTATTGCGTTTTAGTATATTTCATAATCTATTGATCTAAGGTGGGAATTTCTATATGGTATCAGAGCAAAGGTGATCAAAGCGAATAACAATATAAAAAATAGAGGATATTTTGAAGTTTTGAGTTTTGGGCCGTGCATTTTCAGAGCAAATTTGGATTCCTTGTGGAAAAATACCCAATTTAAAAAAATAAATCGGTTGAATCGAAGTTCGGATGAGGAAGATATCGTTGATTTAAAATAAGCTCTTTTTCCAGAAAATTTCGTGACGGCGGGAAAGATGAAACATATTAGTGTGCTAGCCAAGAACCTGTATGCACTTGAAGTACAAGATGCATGCAAAGCCTTGAGGAGCAAGGCAAAGGTTAGATAATTGGAGGTTGAGAAGGAGAGTAAATTACCTCTCAACATGCAGTGCCAGAAGAAGTCTCAGACAATTGTGGAGGAGCCACAATTGGTGAAGCAGCTTCAGGAGGTTGTGGAGCAGCCACAACTGGAGAAGCCGAGAGGA
>APFE031625407.1:0-11081 GCA_000404065.3 Pinus taeda | reverse complement strand
AGCACAGGCCTGCAGTGGATTTAGCGCCCGTGACTTACTCTAAACAGGGATCTCCACCCTCAAACAACCCTTAAATAAATTTTCCACTGTGACACTCTAGCAAGGCCCTCGACCCTCCTTCCAAAAACTTGGTCCTTCTTAAATGGCTTCAAAACAACCCTTCAACCTTCGTTGGTCCTGTCCTCCTTTATGTAGCCTAGAAAAAAAGTATCTCCCTCTCCAACGATCTCTTTTTGAGGTAAGTGTTGCACAAATGAATGAGGGAATGTCCTCCACTACACCTCCTATATATACACACAAGGAGGTATCCTTGAAACACCATAACAGGGCTTGAAAAATTGTCATATGTCATGTTAATGACAAGTCGACCTAGACTGCTCGTGTGCAAACCCAACATTAACTTCCAAAATTCATATCTCCATTTATAAAACTTAGAATCGAATGATTCTCATTGGGTTAGATTCATCTCACAGAGATCTACCATCCTCATCCATCACATGTCAAAATGTTCTCATGGTTTTGGCCTAAATCCCGTTGGGTAAAAACCCCTACCTTGGGTTCCTAGCCCACAAGTGACTCTTGTGGCGCTTTGTCCTCTAATCCCCAAACCCTAGGATTTTGAGTAATTCCCAAGCCAGTCATCAATCAACAACGTGTTGATGATTTATCTACTCTTTACTATTCATGGTTTCTTCGTAATGAATGAATAATGAAGTAATGCTGCACTAGTTAAAGATGAATAATTGATGAAATATATGAAAGTTAGTTAACTGGATACACATTGTTTTGTTTCACTGAATTCACATACATATGTTGGTTTCATGAATGATAGTAGCATATAGAAATTAGAATATGAAATGAAAAGTTTAAAGTGAATTAAGATACTCTTTAACACCCCCTCTTAGTATTTTTACCAATGATTGCAATTAGAGCAGGTCCCTCAGAAGAAGCTTGATCGCTTACTTGGAGATCCATGAAGATGAGTAGTTAAGAAGGAGTATTTTCTATTAAGCCACCATTGTTTGATTGAACTAAATTTGTATTTTGGAAAGTCAGAATGAGAGCATTTTTGCAGGTACTTGGAGCTGATTTATGGGAAATTGTTGAAGGTAGATATCAATATCCACATCTATTCCCACAGATACTGCAAGGAAGAAACAATATGAAACCCATGTAAGGGTTATAAATGCTATCTTGGGAAATTTGGCTGAGTCCGAGTTCATAAAATTCATGCAAATTAAAACCGTAAATCCAATATAGGATAAGCTTATCCAAGGTTATGAAGGGGACAACAAGGTAAAAAGTGCTAAACTTCAAATGTTTAGAATTGAGTATGAGACTCTTACAATGCGTGATGATGAAATTATTGCAAGGTTTTTCCTTATAGTAGATGAGGTTTTTAACATTATTAAAAATATTGACGATCAAATGAAGGATGTTATTGTTGTTGAAAATATTTTTAGATAACTGATTTGAAAGTTTGATTCCAAAGTCTCTGCCATAGAAGAAATGCCAGATTTTAAGATTCTCACTCTTGAAAAACTTCATGGGATCCTGGCAGCTTTTAAGATAAGAAAATGGTGTACATCAAGTATGAGATAATAATCCTTGAAAACCACATACAAAGGGAAAGAAAAGGAAAATCCTAAAGATACAAGCTACATTTCAGATGAGGAAGAAGTGAATTTCGTGAAAAAGTTGGAAGTAAGAACTGGTAAATTCAAAGGTAATCATCCCTTTAAATGTTTTACTTGTAGAAGAGTAGGTTACTGTGCCTCCAAATTTCCATCTAAAGATAATCATGATAAGAAAGATAATTGAAAGGATGATGACAAGAAAAATGCCAAAATGAAGTTTTCTATGAAGAAAAGTTTTTATTCTAATGATGCACATATGATGATCAAGAAAATTCAAATTCAGATTCTAACAGTTGTTATCAAATAATTATGGCATTTGAAGAACAATGTGTAGATAAATATGATGATATCTTTAAGGATTATCTAGAAGAAAGTGATAATGTATATTCTTTCAACAATGAGGATGATGAATCAGATCAGGATTATACGTTACTTATATCTCTTGAAGATCAATCAATGAGTGAATCAAATAGTTGTAAAGAAGATGATGCATTGGAAACATAAATGAAATTGATAGAATAATGGATGCAAACAAATATATGGAAATAAAATAATGTACTATGGTCAAGTAAATAATCATGTTAAGAATGCAAGTGGAAACAACCAATATAATAACATAAGTCTTAGCAAAGAAACTCCAAGAAAAGGGAAAGCATTGTGGAAAAATAGAATGTGAAGTTGTGACTCTCAGGGAAGATTATGATAAAATCAACAAATTGGTAAAAGCATATAAATCTCTATAAAATATTATTAATGAAAAATGCTCTCCTCTAATAAAGAAAGGCATTAGATACAAACAGATGGGTTCATATACACAATGCAATGAAAAATAATAGTATAATTTTGTTCACAAGAAAACTAAATCAAATCACACATCTGAAAGAAAATATCCCAGATCAAATTCAAGACCAATCCCTAGGCATAAAGGATGGTTTTATGAATTGTGTTTTTTTTGTAACTCACTTGCGCATAAGGCCACTAATTGCAGGTCAAGCATTTGGAATGGAAACAAAAATTGGGATAAGTTCGAGCACATGATTAGAAATTACATGCAAATATGGAGAAAGAAGGAACATCAATCAAAGACGTAAGAAAGATTATCTCTATTGCATTCCATTTCTCTCAAAGAATACTTCTAACATTGAATGAAAATGTGAATATGAGGTATGTAACTTCATGAAGAGCAGGCGATGATTATTAGGTCCACATGATCATGAGTTTATGATCTCAATGGGAGCTATGCATGTATATATAAATGATGATTCCCTATAGTTTTTTCATATTTTGGTGATTCTTATACTACTGAAATTACATTGATGAAGAAAATATGAACAAGAGAGAGACGTTATATGTTCAGGGGGAGCCATGGTTATGTAAACAACCATTATATATGCATTTCACATGCAAGTCAGTCACATATATACGTGAGTTTTTATCTAGAAAGTCACATATTTTCTCTGAGATGAATAAGCAATGGCACAGACTGAAGGGGAAATTTTGATATGCTTCAATCAATTATTATTGGCTTTTGGTTCTAATATTGACTTGTTGCAGACACGTGGGTTTCACCCAATGAAACTCTAACATAGCATGTGCGTTCATGACATACTAAACAATACCATTAATAATTTGACTACATATTGGAAAATACCTCTAAAAATCTCATTATTTAACCCCTACCAATACAAACCCAATACACCTTCGCAATTTAGAAAACCCCTACTTTCACTGATATTGTAGGTATTAATCTTTTCACTAACATTTTTTTATACCCCTTTATATTTTTTCATTAACTTTAAGCTTCATTTTTTATACCTGCTAATATAAAAACCCTTTATCCCCTAGTATATGATCAATATATTTTGTTGTTTTTTCCTCAATATATATCCCCCTATGAAACCACATGGTATAATATTTCTCCCCTAGTGAAGCCCCCATGGTTGCAGACTATTAATAATTCCCATATGATGCTTAGGAATGATGTTGCCTCATGATGGTTCATGAGTTGTTTTAAAATGCTATTGTTGTTGTGGTTCTTTGATGTATTGGCTCAAATTTGATGATGAAGAGTTGGCATAGGTTTGGGGGGAGCATCTTTTATGTTTCTAATAGTGAATTGTGGGCATTATGGTTTCTTAAGAATTCCTTATTGCATGATGATGTTTATGATGAGTACCTAGCATTGCTAATATATGATTGTTGGTATACTTGTTGCTCTCATTATGTCATGAGTTATCAATGATGCATGGGTTACATATGGTGAATATGTGGATGATGCTTATATTTTACTTGAGCTACATTTGGACAAGTTGTCGTTGACAAACATTGATAAAGAAGATACATATGTTATGTTCATGGAATATGTTCTATGACTTGTCATGCTAGAGGTACTTTTGGTTCTTAGATATGTTGTTGATGCATGGAAATAATATGTATATGATTCTTATGGTGTTGTGATACAAGAAACTGATATCTATTTGGTACTTGAGGTTTTTGGCTCTTCTTGCAAATGGAAACAACATGTTGACCTTAGTGATATGAGATGAAGAGGATGATTTGTTAACAAATATTTATTTCACTACTAGAATTACTTAGTGATTCTTGGAAGCATTTCATATTTGGTCATGTGTTGATGATGTTGGAAAGATTGATGCTACATTTCCTTATCTTTCATAACTTCTTTATGATGAGTATGCTGATATTGTTTCTATGTTGCCACAATTAGATGTTCAATTTGTAAGTTCCTATATGGTGTATGGTGGTTGATAATGACTATCATGATCTTGCTACCTCATTTTTGAGGTCCCTATTTTGGTTATAAATGTCATATATGTCCCTTGATGTAAGGGCCATAAAAAGATCCATGTTGTAAATCATTGTAAAATTTAGTCATCCATGGGCTTTTAGGATCAAGTCATGTCCAATATGTAAAACCCCATATGTTGGGTAATTGATGTAATCATGGGAATTTAGAGTCATTGGTCATAAGAAATGTCGTATCTAGTTGAGTCATAGAGTCTTGTAGTCTATTTAATATATTAAGAAGGTTCAACATATTCATAGAGGGATCTTGTTAAATATGCACTTTTCATATTCAACAGATGAGACCTACAAAAATCACCTCTATAAGGTGGGATAGAAGTACTCATTTAACATTATTCATCCCTTTTACCTTGATGTCAAAGGGGGAGAGAAGCTTGGTTTTTGGATAAGAAATCTTAGAGAAAAGCTTGGTGTAGACTTGATGTTTTCAGGTGTATTTGAAGATCGTGTCCAAACATCAAAGTGTTTATCATCATGTCCAAAGGAGGAGATTGTTGGCATTACGTATAATTTGTTGTCCTTGATGGAAACCTACTTAATAAAGATATACTTGATGTCAAAATTGTGATAATAGGAGATCATACACATTGGTATAGATACTACAAATGCTATGAATAGAGAACTAACAATTTAGAGACAGATGGAGGTTAAAGGTGAAGATTTTAGAAAGTATATGTGGGTCTTGTAAAGAAATGTCATGTACATACATAGGTGCTATAATGGAAAGTCACGTACAGAATCTGAACCATAGTATTCTGGATACGAGGGGTAATTACCATGGTATTGGCCCATAGTAATGGAGTGACAATGCTTATTTGATCCCGTCAAATAATATTAATGACATTACCAAGAGATTTTCATTAGGTATTGGCTAAGGATAGAACTATATAAGGAGATGGAGATCAAGGTGTCAGTTGTGCAAGTAATGGGTTATGCATGTCTTATATGACTTGGAACAGGTGTGTACTAGGGAGTAAGGAGAATAATTGGATCTAAAAGTATGTTGGCATATATTCTTGATTGATTTACTTGTTGCAAATGTCAAAGTAGCTTAGAGGATTAAATACTTATAATGATGTTGTCATCTAAATGAATTATATACAAGTATGTAACATTGACATTAAGGTTTTGGAAAACGGAATTGTGTTTGCAGCGAAAGTTTTCAAGATCTGTAAGTAGGTGTATTTGGGAATAGTCATGTACATACGCGAACCCATGTCTTTAGGGTCACATACATATTTTGAGATAAAGTTTTCAGTATGTTGATATCTATACATGGGTATTTTGCATGGTAAGCACATACATATGCTGATCAGTCTTGTGGTAGTCACATATATATGGTAGGGTTTGAAGTACTACAAAGGATGACATTTGATCAGTTATGTTTTGATTGTTTCTATCTTTCAATGATGTCTCTATCTTGATGTATGACACTCTTTATTAGTTCACTAGTAGAAGAAATCAATGACTGGGTGACTAAAAGAGCTAGTCACCACAATTACTTCAAGTGAATTACTACTAAATTTGAGCAATTTTAAGTGACCAAAGTAAAAGCGACTAACTTAAATGACTAATTTAGTCCAAGACTAAAATATATGACTAGATAATAAGTGATAAATTAATAATGATTAACACAAATGACTACTATAGTTTAAGAATAAAAATATGACCAAATATCGAGTACAAAAGGTATATTAATTACTCATTTATGTTAGTAATTTTGTATTATGTCACTCCAGAAAAGGAAAATTGCAATTTTGATGCTGAAGTGACATTACATTTCACTACAGGGGTCTATGAATCCATCTGTAGTGTTAAAATCTAGAAACAAATGGGTATTTGAATCCATTTACAATGTTAAAATAATGAATACCTTTTTGTCTCTAAATTTTAACACTGTAAATGGATTCAGAGAGCCCCTTCTTTGTATGAATATGTAGTGTTAAATTTAGAGACAAAGGGGTCTCTATTTCCATCTGTAGTGTTAAAATTTAGAGACCCCTTTAAGAAGGTCTCTAAATCCATCTGCAATGTTAAATTATTTAGGTAGACGGATTCAACGACCCCCTTAAAGGGGTCCATGAATCCATCTTATATAATGCAAAAATTATAACGATTTTATAAAATATAGAGTATAAGTTTACAATCTATAATATTTTTATACTCTCTTTGGAAGGAGGGACAAAAAAGGGAGACGTAATTGTTAAATGCTTAATGTTCAAGAAGATTGATCATGGGAAGATTTAAAGATGACCCAATCACCTTATGATTCTTCCTTTACCATGGCTAAGACCCCAAGTGCCATACATGGTGCAAAAAAAATCCTAATGATATTGAGGCCAAACTTAGAGTCCCCAAGACCCAAATATGGCACACAAAACCTTCAAATAACACCCGTAAGACACTTGAAGGCTAGATATATCTTAGATACGATATCTGTGGTGGTTTGAGGCCTTATTCATGTCCATTGAACTAGTAGAGAAATTTGTTTTAGGGACTAAGGATCTCATTTTCCTTCCCTATCCATCGTAAAAGCCATAAAGCCAATCCTTAGTATGCAAAACATACTAATTGTGCTCATATTCCCATTATAATATTTTTTTCATGGACATTAAACATGAGAAAGACTTGTTTTAGGCCTACGACCCTTTTTCATTCCTTGGTCAAGATATAAGCCCTAAATCCCATATATGATGTGGAAAACCTGATAATGGAACCCTTATCCTAGATTGAGGCCTAAAATCCCTCAACAATAATTTATATCGTTTTTTATGGACTTTTTCATGTAGTGTAAGCTAAAGAAGTTTCATTTTCGGCTTGAGGCCATTTCTTTCATTCCTTTTCCATGGTACAAGCCTAAGACGCATACGTTTTACTATGTAAAGCATATCATTGACACTAAAGATCCCCCATAGAGGCCTAAGGTCCCCTATAGAGGCCATGTGTGTTTTTTTGAGAACTACTTCACAAAACTTAATCATAAAAAATTCAAATAAGGACTAAGCCCCTTATGTTCTTATTTTGACCAAATCTACACTTTTAAGCATCGTATGTGATTTAAGAACCCCCTAATTTCATTAAGGTCAAATGATTAGGTTCCAATACCAAATCATGGTGTAAAAAACCTTTTAATCGAAGACACATCCGTCCTAGAGACCAAACAATATTCCTTGAAGAATATAATTAATGGGGTGGTTTGAAGTCTTTGTAATGGCTACTAATTATTTAGGACTTAAGTCACCTTTATAAAAAATCCTTTCTTGGCCATAGTAAAGGCCATGAGACCCATTCTTATTATGTCAAACATGCTAAATTCCCATATTCCCAACTATAGGTCTTGTTCATGGAAGTTGTGCATGAGAAAGGTTAATTTAGGGACTAAGACCCTTGCTTTCCTCTCCTAATCATAACACAAACACTATCTCCCATACATGGTGATAAATACCTCTTATGGTGCCCATATATTGACTTAATACCAAAGATTCATTAAAGAAGATCTATGTGGTTTTTAAGTCTATCTTATAGCCCTTGAGACCAGAAAACTTCTTGTAAGACATAATTCCCTTAATTAACTATGTTACATTCCTTGTCCTATACATGGTGTGAAAAAATTCCTAATAGAATTGATATCCCATATTACCCCTAATATTATTTAGAGATGATCTATGTGGTTGTTCAATGTCAAATTCATGGCCCTTGAACATGAGAAGTGTCATTTTAGAAGTAAATACCTTTTTCTCCTTACCTCATACTAATTTTTACTATTCAAAGAATAGTAATGATACCCATAATATTAGTCTAAGGCCCTAATAGAAATTTCTCTATTGTTCACAACATTTCATAATGTTAAATGTGGGTAATTGGCCTCATTGTGATAGGTGGAAGCTTAGTTCAAAAGCATAATAATTGTCAAAGTTTGAGGACGGGGTATGTTATCATACATTTCTATGTCTATGTTGAAATAAGAAGAAATCTTGACATGATTTTAATGTCGTGCCTTTTAATTTGTCTTAATACATGAAAAATGGTAGCCACATAAAAAAAGTTATACTCTTTGACACACATAAATATCATTGCATAAAAAAACTAATTATATTTACTAAAACTTAAATCTCACATATTAAGAAATTTATATACAACTCTTGAATACTCGTGTTTATTTTTACTGTAAAACCTTAAATACATACTAATGCAATAATTTTTTTAAAAATATTAGTTATCATATAATTTTTATATTGATAACCATAGAAACCTTATTATATTAATGAAAAGGTGGATGCCATCTAAAGGAATTTTCTCTATAGAATTGGCTCATCAAACATTGTTCAACCCAACCGACCTCCTTCCTTGTTTTTCTTCATTACATATTATCATAATTAACACGTTGAAACCATTCATCAGTCGATTCATATATGGTTCTTCTAGTCTATTTAATCCAAAAATAAAACCCAATTGCAATTCCAAATGCTTTTGCAACAAAGTTAGCGGAAATTGATTTTAAAAGATTTTGCAACAAAAAAGAGCGAAAAATTTTAAAATATTTTGCAACAGAAAGAGTGAAAATTGATTTTAAAGCATCGTCAGATCTCAGACAATGGAATTGTGGGAAGCACTGGTGCCACTCAGATCTAGGGCTCATCCAACTTCTTAAGTTATTTCCTAAAACCATCTCACAAATAAAATTTTCCATCAAAACACGTTCTTTTTTAAGGGCAGAGAATGCAGTTATCGAGACAATCCATGGACTCTTCCAAAAAAACCCAAGACCTCCACATTTTTTACACCTGATCGAATTATTTCCTACCACCCCCATATAGCATTCTTGAGATACATTACACCAGTGATACCCATCTATAGTTATGAAAATACATGTTCTATGAACCCTCTGAAATCCATGCCCACATTATTTTCTATGGCTTTCAGGTCCCTGGACAATTCATCACTTAGACTGAAAAAAGTGTTCCTTATACAAAATTTCCTTATGGCCCACTGGACCTTGAGGCCTTGAAGTTGAACACATTTTTCCCACTAAAATGGTAACTTCATTAATAAAATTTGTGAAGATATCAAACAGGGTAGATGGGATCTCTTACAGCAGGATTTGGTGCCTTCCACATTACCCCCATTAACAATCACACAAGTTCTGGTGAGGAAACAATCAGAACTAGAAATAGCCTTCCAATTCTTCAACTGGGCAGAAGGGAAAAACAGAGTAAGGAACAATTTACAAAGCTGGTGCGTCATAGTCAATATTCAAAGTTTTTCCAAAATGTTTTCATATGCAATGACTATGATTCTCCACTTAATATCAGTTAATGAGATCTGCAATGAGGTATTTTACAGGCTTATAGACACCTCAAACTGGTACAATTGGAATCTTGTGGTGTTTGATATTCTCATCAAGGCTTATGTCCAGTGTGGGAGGGCACAGGACGCTGCTAAGATATTCAAGCTAATGGAATTGATTGATTTTGTTCCTTACACTGCTCCCTGCATTAGCATTCTGGATGGTTTATTGAAGTCCAATTTTATCAATATGTGCTAGGATATCTATATTGAAATGGGTAAGAGACAAATACCTCCCAATGCTTTTGATTTCAATATAATAATTCATTCTTTATACAAAGATGGTAACTTGGAAAAAGAAAATGATTTTATGATATTGATGGAGGAAGAGGGATTTCAATTTGATATTGTAATATATAATACTCTCATTGATGGGTATTATAAGCCCTCTCCACTACATAAAAGATACAAGAGAACCCTCCAGAATATGGTACTCCATTTGTTCTATAGAATTGTAGTCACACACTTCGTGCATGGGGTGGAAAGCCTCGTCACTCCCCTCTTTAATTGCATGTAGATTCGATGGGGTGAGGGGTATCCTCCCTGGAACCCATTTGTCACATGTACATTTTAAAAATTATATTTGTGTCATTTTTACGCCGAAAGGCATTTTCTCTATGGAATTGGGTCAGAAAACACTATCCATCCTAGCCAATCTCCTCACTAAGTTTTCGTCATTCCCTCTTATCATAATTCAATGCATGGAAACCATTTGCTAGTCACTTCATACATGGTTATTCTAGTATCGTTTACTGCACATATAAAAACCATCTGTAATTCCGAAATCATTTGCAATAGAAAGAGTGATAATTGATTTTCAAGCATCATCAGATCTCTGAAAATGGAATTGTGGGCACCACTAGTGCCACTCGGATCTAGGAATCATTCAATCTTCTTGAAGTTTGTGCTATAGTTTTCGTCGAAATGTCTCACATAAAATTCCAGATGCTTGAGAAGGAATAGCACGTTGAGAACCATGAGCCACACCAAGGATTCTTCCTTGTAGTCAAGGAACCTGTGGTAGCTGCTCCAGATTCGCCATTCACACTTCTTAAAATCCTCCAAAACTTCTAACACAAAACTTGAGTTCGTTGATTCTTTTTTAAATATGCGAGCAAGTTGAAGTTTGTAGCACTCCTTATAGTAGATCTTAGATTTCTAGTGATGATATGGGCCAATGTAAGTGGACATGAGGAGTGTATGCTTTAGGTTTCACTGCCAATAACTCTTTGGCCACATTAAAAATGGACATACATAATTCTTTCACTTCTTCTT
>APFE031625398.1:30643-62925 GCA_000404065.3 Pinus taeda | reverse complement strand
CTACCTGCACAAGTACATTCAGGAAGAAATAGAATTCTTGAACATCCCCTCGCTCGGCACGACATACCAATATGCTGTCAAGGTCGAGCAAAAGCTTAAACAGAAGAGGCGAGACTTTGGATCTGTGAATCCAAAGCAAGGGAAAGGTGCCCCCAAACTGTAGAACAAAGGACAAAGCCAAGGTGGGGTAGCCCAAGACAACATGCCAAAGCCACAAGCAAAGAACAACGCCATGAAGCCGAAAAAGGACATAGGAAAGTGGTGTGAGTTCCATAAGAGCTCCACTCACAACATAAGTGAGTGTTAGACCAAGAAGTCACTGGTGGCCGAGCTAAAGGTTTCAGAATCAGATGCATATTCCAGCTCTGAGTCAGAACCTGACAAGGGGAATGATAAAGGAAACCAGATTATCGATGTGGAGCCCAACGCCATCGTTGCCACCATGAAGATCCAGAAGGAGGAACCCGAAGATCCAGAGGAGTAGGAGCGTCTCTTCCACTCCCAGATGTGGGTAAAGGGCTCCCCGCAACAATTCATTGTCAATAGCGGGAGCCAAAAGAACCTCATTTTGGCAGAGGTCGTGAAGCAGATGGGCTTACTGACCATAGCACATCCACAACCGTACACCATCGAGTGGCTTCACCAAGGACAGGATCTTCGCATGAGCCAACAGTGTCACCTTCCATACAACATCAAGCCCTTCACGGATGAGGTATTCTGTGACATTGCTCCCCTTGAAGTTTGTGATGTATTATTAGGACAACCATACTTGTGGAAGCGACATGCTGTGTATGAATCAAGGCCTCATGCTGTTATTGTTACTTTGGGAAATAAGTTGTACAGGATACCAGAGGTAGCACCGCCTACCACCATCTCTTTAATTACTGCAAAACAATGCAGTAAACGGGTTTCCAAAACCGAGAAATTTGTTTTCCTGATGATACACCCTCAAGGAAAGAAGAAGACAGTGGCCACGACCTCCAGACAGGTCCCCTCCGCACAACAACTACAGATGGACAAGGTCATGGGGGAGTACGAGGACACCTTCACCTCCCCCGCAGGGGTTCCTCTACACTATGAGGTCAAGCACTCCCTCAATCTAACCCCAGGTGTGCTGCTATCCAATGGACCAATCTATCAGTGCTCCGTTATGGAGAATGATGAAATCAAGACGCAGATTCAGGAGCTACTGCAGAAAGGTCACATCCATCTGAGTTCATCGCCTTGTGGGAGCCCGATCGTGTTGGTACAGAAGAAGGATGGGACTTGGAGACTCTATATTGACTATCGAGCGCTGAACAAGGTCATTGTCCATAACAGGTACCCGATCCCATGGATTGATGACCTCTTGGACCAACTGAAGGGGGGAAAATATTTCAGCAAGATCGATTTGAAGTCAAGAATTCACCAGGTACTAATCAAACCCTCCGATGTGTGGAAGATTGCCTTCAAAGCCAAGGAGGGCCTTTTCGAATGGTTGGTTATGCCTTTTGGATTGACAAATGCTCTTGAAACCTTCATGAGGCTAATGGATGACATCTTGCAGCCATTCACCAACTCATTTGTAGTGGTATACTTGGATGACATCCTGATCTTTAGCTAGAGTTGGGAGGAGCACCTCCACCACATCCAACAGATTCTCCAAACACTATGGCAACACAAGTTATGTGCCAATTTGGAGAAATGCACTTTTGGCATGACCCAGGTTTAGTATCTGGGATACATTATGGATGAACAGGGGGTGCATGTGGATCCATTGAAGATCCAAGTCATTCGAGATTAGCCATCTCCAACCACTCTGATAGAGCTCCGCAGCTTTCTAGGTCTTGCTAACTTCTACCGCAGGTTCCTCTTGGGATTTTCTCATATCACTTAGCCCTTGAGTCAAGTCGCCAAGGGAGGAGCGAAAGAAAAATTATTTTGGTCTAAATCTCAACAGAAGTCATTCATAGAGTTGAAATATCGCCTCTGCACGACACCAGTGCTTGCATTACCAGACTTGCAACAACCATTTGAGGTCGAGACAGATGCCTCTGACTATGCTATTGGGGCAGTCCTTACTCAACACGGGCATCTAGTGGCATATCACGTGAGATACTTTCCGAAATATTCCGGAAGTATCCCACTTATGACAAAAAGATGTATTCCATTGTGCAGGCCTGCCGACAGTGGAAGCATTACATTTTGGGGAAGAAAACGGTCATCCACACAGACCATTGACCCCTGCAGTTCATACAAACCCAAGGGAAATTGCAGAATGATCACCATCAGAAGTAGTCCACATACCTGCAACAGTTCCATTTGAATATCAAGTATAAGAAGGGTAGCACCAATAATGTTGTAGATTGCCTCAGTCGACCACTGATCATGGTGTTAACCACTATGATCAACTCTTATGGGCACAAGGCTTCTGATTGGCCACTTCTCTACAAAAGCGACCCAGAATTCGGCCACACATACCAACCACTCTTGGAGGGTCAGCATGTTCTAGATTTTCACCTCCAAGATGCCCTGTTATGCCACCTGGGTCACCTTTGTGGTCCTTCAAGCGAGCGTGCCAAGATGATTTGGGAAGCGCACTACAGTTGAGCTACTGGACATTTTGGGGTCGAGAAAATGGTGGGAGTATTGCAGAAGTATTTCTATTAGCTAAATCTTCGACAGGATGTCGGGAAGTACATTAGATCATGCATTGCCTGCGCCATTGCCAAACCGACCATCAAGAAGCAAGGCCTCTATACCCCACTGCCTGCCCCTAGTTGACCTTGGGAATCCATCTCCATGGATTACATGTTAGGCCTTCCTTCCACTAAGCATGGAAACGACTGTGTTTTTGTGGTCGTCAACAGGTTCTCGAAGATGGCCATTATGGCTACCTGCAAGAAGAATATCACAGCAGAAGCCACTGCTAAACTTTCCTTTGAACGAGTGTGGGTACACTTTGGGATCCCATAGTCTATCATCTCAGATCGGGACAACAGGTTCCTCAATACATTTTGGTCCAGTCTCTGGTCGATGCCTGACACCATACTCACTAAGTCCACAACCTTCCATCCTCAAACTGATGACCAAATAGAGGTTTTCAATAGGATGATCGTACACATTCTGCGCATGTACAACTCAAAGCATCCATGCACATGGGACGAGAGCCTCCCCTGTTTTCAACACAGCTACAACCAGGCTCTCCATAGCTCGACTGGCCACAACCATTTTCAGGTGGGCTTGGGATTCCAGCCACTATATCCCATTGATGTGGCCATGCCATTTACAGCTACTCACGCAGATTCAACTCATTTCTAGTCCGAAATAGATAAGGAAAACAACTTCATTGAACACATCCAACATATTTGCCAGTAGGTCCATGAAATTATGGAGAAATCAAATGCCAAGTACAAGCAACGACATGATCAACATCGGGTGCCACACAAGTTTCAGGTGGGTGACAAAGTCTGGGTGCATTTGCAAAAGGAACGCCTTACCGAAGCCTATCGGAAACTCAAACCACTTCGATATGGTCCTTACACCATTACCAAGGCTATGGGAGATAATGCATTTGAGCTTAGCATTCACCCATTCCTTGACCTGCACCTAGTGTTCAATGTGGACCGCCTTTGGCCATACTTTCCACCATTAGTAGACACATCCAACATTGCAGAACAACTCACACCCACAAAGTTAAATCCAGATTGCATGGAACAAGCTGTAACTGATTGGATCATGGACACACAGAACAAACACACTCACAAATAGAATATCCAACTGTATCAAGTTGTCAAAGCAAGCCAACTCCTTCACCAAGGCAAGTGGCTCACCAGGGACCAAGTTCAACAGAAGTTTCCTCATCTCATGGAGGAACTCAACGCAATAGGGACCATTTCTTCCTAAGGGGGGAGGAATGATCCAGGTGCATATTGGTGGCCACCTACCAAGTCCACTTGGACCCCCACCATTGTTGTTTCAGCTTTTCAGTTTCCTTATTTGTAGCACAATTTACTATTTTTAGCAGTTTTTCAGGTCCTGAACTTCCGGAGCCGTTTTGAGGCCCTAAATGACGTTTTTTGGGAAATATGGGAGCAACATAGGTCCATGAACTCACATTTCTCCTCCCAAAGTTTTAGTTCTCGGATAGATCTTTCTAACGAGATATTGTGCACGTCAAACAGAGATTGTATGCCAAAGTTACGACCTCGGGAAGTTGATGTACCAATTTACCCAAACAGGGCCCACAGTTTGGCATTTCATATTCTAGGGTTAGTATTTTGGATGTCTAGGGTTTTCCATTATTTCTCAACAATAAATAGACCTTCGAGCCTCATTGTAACACAATTCAGAGGCAAGTAGCCGCACATCTCTTCTCAAAGATAAGCTACCATCGCCCTAGTTGGTTTATTTCCATTGTTGTTTGTAAGCATATTTCAATATTTTACATTAATGAATTGAAGTATTGTTTCCATTGCATCTCTGTGTTTATGGTTATCTATGTAATTTGTTGCATTCCTATTTAAATCTGGATCAACTGACCCATACAAGCACGATTCCTGCACCAACCCAATCTTTCACATAGATTAACACTTTGGTTCCATCGAATTACTTAGGAAAGGAATATATTAGTTACAAAGACATTTTAAGATATAAAACTTGTAATTTAATGATCAAGTACATATATAACCTTTGAATATGAAAAACATACGAGCAGTGCAGGAATGTGTGCAGTTGGGAAAAAGTACAAGAATAGATAGGCCTTTTGGGTGTAAATAGGGGTTAAGGTGGTATGTTTGGGATAGGATAGAGACCAAAAAATATGACAATTCTAGCCACCAACATTGGGTAAGTGTTGTTATGCCTCATGTGTTATATATATTAGTATTACATCTAGCAATTTAGTTTTATTTTGCAAAGAATTTATGTTAGATACAACTCAAATATATTCACTTTCAAGCTTTCAATTTAGTTTGTAGTACTTCTCTTTAGGTTTAAGAAGTGAATTCAATTCCATTGATTCTTCTTTGTGCAACATTAAGATCTTATTTTCAACATTTGATTGCATATATTATTTGATGTGTATTTTCAATTTTTCATTAGATTTGTATTCACATAGTATTAGATTTATTTCGCTATTTTCACATCGTTAATTAGAATGCATTATGATCGAATTCAAATTGATTTTTCTCAGGATTAAGAGTCAAACAAATTTAAATCAGTTTCTTAACACGTTTTAATATTCAATATTTCAATTTACATTATTTCCATACTTAATTCGGTACTTATTCAGAATTTCAAATTCTAGCCTTTTGTACTTAATTTGCTACTAAGTTTTGTACTAGAACAGGGTATTAAAAAATATGTAATTTGCAGTTTAGGATTTTTTAATTGATTTAAGCTTTGCAACTGCTTGAAAAAAGATTCCTACAGTGAATAAGAAGCTACAATATATTTCTAAGCCTACTTAGCATTTATTTTTGATAGTTTGTTAATGCATTTCTTGTAGTTTATTATCATGTTTTCTTTACTTGCCTCACACACTTTTGCTTATAGTTTTCAAAATTTACTTTTCTGCAATATGTTTAATGGGTTCTCATCACTATAGGATTAAAATCAATGAAATCTCAAGACCTAATAAGCTACATATATAAAACCAACATGAACATTATTAATAAAAGATTGTGGATTAAACCATGATAAGCATTAGAGTCCCTCAGTCTAGTGACAAGTGATAATCCTTAGTGATTAGTTCTTTCTAGTGTTAGTTGTTAGCATAAGGTAGAATAGGCTATAATCCTACATTTATTGTGATTGCATCTCTAAGTCTTACAATCCCGGATTCGATAATTAAATTTTGGAATTAGAATACATATAATTCCACCAACATTTTTGGTGTCATTGTCGAGGAGGTGCTAAAGGGATTAGAACATAGTTTCTTTCACAAGTTTTCTACATGATCTTAGTTATAGGGAAACTAGAGAGCGGATTAAGATGGTAAGACATGAATGAAGAGCCATGCATCCGGTTTGGTTTGGGGTCTCTCCAAACTCTGATTGTCTCTAATTGATTTTCTAGTTTTTCTCATATGCATAGAATTAAAGGTAGGATCCAAAGCCTCATTTTTATTTCTTTTCCTTTTCAAGTGTGTTTTGTTTTAGATTGATTCATGAAAATAAAAGAAGCCTAACTTTCGTGAATAGATAAATTAATGACAGCAAGATCTTTGTAGCACGGTGGTGCTTCGAGTACATGATTGGTTTGGTTGCATTTGTTTTAAGTGTGTTTTCTTCTTATTTATTTAGGATTTTTAATAAGAACTCGATACACTAATCCATGTGCATGGCAGGGATTGGAAACCAATAAAGCAATATTCATGGATGATCAAGATTTTGGGATAACTCTCTCAAATACTAGTAGCAATTAGGATCTCTTCTTCTCAAGAAGCAAAAATGTTGACAGCAGTCAAGAACTTATCTGCCTCTCTAGAAGTGATAGAAGAACAACAAATCCATGAACCACAACCACAAGAAGATCTTCACCCTTGTAATTTTTTGAAGAAACTAAAGAATCATGGACCACATCCAATGGAGAGCAACCATTAAAACCTGAGATTGAATAATTTTTTACATGCTTATCTATGGATCCTCTAAGCACACAAGAGGATAATCATCTAATACTAGAAGATCTGCATGGCACGATAAAGGAGGATATGCTAAATGATCCAAATAAAGAGGTAAACCAAGAGCATTTTAGTTTTGTTGAAAGTTGGTTTCAAGGAATTATAAGGCCATACCACTCTTTCATTCTTCATTACTTCTTGACATCTTAAAACAATTGGATCTTTATAATCAGGTATGCATTGAAGACTATATTCTAATCTTGAGTACGAATGCATTTTTATACTTGTTACGCACATGGTTACATTGGAAATACTCATATACTTGAGGAGAGGAATTTCTTTTTCTCAAGTAGAGTAGGATAATAAATGAAAAAATAAATGATGCATATAATAGTTAGTTTATTTCTAAAATATACTGCAACATCTTTATCATTTGTTTTGTATACATGAGGATGTTAACAGCTAAAAAGGAATTAGCTGAAAATGGGATATCTCTGTTCATATTGCATATTTTTGTTGGGGTCTCTTTCAACTGCATGTTGTTTTAATGAAGATTGCCACTTAGCCTTATGTCCAACTACAGTATGGTTCAACTATTATTTTGTTGTCCCACTTATTATTTCTTTATGATAGTTAGATTTGTTTATAGTTTTTCTTTTCAATAAAGTAAGTTATAACCATTATGTTTGGAATCTTATGTGAAGTTGGAAATTATTGCATTGCAACATCGTTTGGTATTGCATACCAATTGTATGGTACCTTGTTTCAGCTAATCAATACCCATAATTTTGGTACCAATTTTCTATTTTGCAAGACAAAGCAGGATTCAAGGATATTGTTCATTGGGGATGCTTAAATACTGGAAGAATGTTTTCAAAAGCGGAAAATACATCTTTGTCAACGGAATGGAACACTTAGGGGAGTATTTGATGATATCTTTATTTTTCCTTCAGTTGTTAAAAATGATGCATTCATGATTTATCATTAAGACCAATATTTCATGAAGATGATTGAATAAATATCTGTTTCCATATAAGTTGAATCAAATGATAATTCCAAACTATCCATAGCTTATATACCTTTTTTTTGGAATTTAATTTCTCTTATTCATATAGATTTTTTATCATCAATACAAAATAGTTACTCAAAATATAGTTACCAAAACATACTAAGAGGATTAAAACAAAATTTAGAAGTCCATACAATGATACCAATGAAAAAAATCAACTTGAATATTATAACCATAACACCAAAGCATGATATCCAAGCATCTTTATTAAGACTTCCAAGAGAGTTACTGAAGTCTCTACTCATAGTGGAACACTACTTTAAAAGGCGAAAGCATATATGGAAACTATGATTGGTAGGATTTTAGGTGTCTTTTGGTTATTCTTTGGCAGCCTCATCCATCTCACATTAAAATGACTCATTCATGCTATGTCCTTTGAGTACCCATAAGTACCTTATGCGTCCAAGATATTATGCAAGTAGTCTAATTCACTCTAAAAGGTGTCATTCTATGCCATTAAGGGGCTTTCTGAAGCTGCTCCCCATCTACCAATTTCAAAATAAATATCCACAATATAAAACTAAAATGGTAGGAAACATGGGACTAGAGCTTTCAATGAGGCAAACCCACCAGGGCTATGGGCGCTCATGGGAAATGAGGCATTATGCGTAAAGAAGTGTCAACCAAACCAAGGCTTTTGTCTACATGTATGATGGTTACTTTATAGTGTTACAATATTTAGGAAGCACGTGTGGATGAAGTCAATGGTAAAAACCAAATCCATACATTTGCTGCTAAAGAATGACCTTAAGCTAACCTTGAGTCCTCTATCATTGGTTTTTCGTACTATATCTAAGATTTAATTGTCTTAAAAGTGTGACCTATTGTTGGCTTAGGGGGTCCTGACTCAAGTTCAGAGTTAGTTGCGTCAACCAACAAAACCCTACACTGCTGGCCCTTTCGGCAACAACCCGCATAGCGTAGGCTACAATCTCACCCGAAGTAGTATTTGGGGATGCAAGAACCAATTTTTTGCATCCAGAGACAAATTTGATGTATTTTAGTACCTTAGATTTTCTTTCACTTAGACTGATAATATCCTAGGGTTATTTTACTACAACTAGGTTAACCGGTTTCCAGACCTTCGCGAAGGCCTGTAATCAACAATTACGGACCTAAAATAGTTGATTTATCTACTTCCGTGCATCAACAAGTAACCCTAGATCGGATTTCACATAGATCTACTTAATTCATTGGAAGACATAGGAAGAACAACCTGTAACTTCACGGAAGTGGCTAAGCATTCATTTTGTACGTTATTAAGACAAATTCAGTAAAGTCGCGTAACATTCAATAATTATTCCATAAAACATAAAATTAATAGGAAGCATATAATATAAATAGATGCAATGGAAATACACAGTAATTCTGCAAAAAGTATTCTTTATTGATCTTCAATTCACCGATTACAGAGTCTCTACCCTACGCACACAGTTGCAAGGGTCCGCACACTCAACTGTGGACTCTACCCAGGCCTCCTACACACTCAACTGTAGTAGCCTTTCCCTTCTCTACCTAAGAAAAAGAATCAGAGACTTCCTGCCTTAGCTCTTGCCCAAGACAACAAAAACTCTCTTTTGTACCCAATTCTCTATCCAAACTTGTTCTAAACTTCCTTCTTAGACTCACTAAGACTCAAAGATTTATAATTTTTCTTCATACAACACAATGGTCCATGAACCATGGGAGAATCCAAAAGCCGACCAAAAATAAGGGGATAAGGCCCCTTTAACTCTATCTATCTGCGTGCTTCGCATCCAAATTTTGTGGGGACTTTACATCTTTTACAAAATTTGTCACAAAAAATCACTGGTTAATTCAATTCTACCCCTGGGGACCCCATCCCAACAACCCCCCAACACAAATATCATGACTCTCCCTCGAGTCACTCAGCTGGTTGTTCTACTTTCTGGCGGAGTTTGTTGAATGTCGTGGTTAATGCTTGTAGCTACGCGATACTTTATTATGCTGCTTGCTGAACTTCCTCGACCAATTTCTCTGTGGTTGGCCCCTGTACTACCAATTGTGTAGTCCTTTGTGTCTGTTGCATTGCCTTCACCTTCTCATGAATGGTTTTTGAAAAATGGCAGGCTTCCTTTGTCCAAGACTCAAGCCGTGCTCTGAGAAAGAACTGCTTCTTCTGTAATTCCTATAGCTGCGTCAATTTTTCCTTACCTTCTTGAAAGCATGCGAAGTGCTGGACTGGTGCCAAAGTCCATGTTGTTGCACTAATCTCATCATACTATTGTTGCGCTTCACTGATTTATGTGTTCAATTGTTGCAGCGTAGGATCCTCCTACATTGTATCCCATATGCCCATTTGCCTGAGTGAAAAGTTGGTTGCAACCCTGAACTGTGACTTCTAGTTGGGCCATGGATTCTTTGATAGTTGCCTCTCTCTATTCCCGAACCTCTAGTAGTGTGGTTGGCAGCAACTTCAACTACAGCTCAACTATCTACATTCGAAGATCAAAAGTCACCTTATCGACCTTTTCCTTTCACGCATGCATTGCGGCATCCAATTTCCTCACTTTAGCTGAAGCCTCTACATCTTCTGGTATATCCAGCTCATTTTCGTTTTCCACATAATCGCATATTGGTTCAGTATAGCATTCCCCTTCTGTAGGATCCAGTGGCACTATAACCCTAAGTGACTTTCTTTCAAACGACATTATCCTCTTCTTCAGATTAATAACCCCATTCATGTCAATAGCTCAGATGATTCCCAGAAATGCAAGGTAGGGATTACTGTCATCGACAATTTCTATAACTTCAAAGTCCGCTACCACACTCGCACCATAAATATCAATCGTTACTCCATATAAGAATCCCGTGGGGATGATTTTTTGTTGATTCACCATCCTGAGCTGAATCAGAGACCAAGTCAGTGCAGGTATCCCCATCCTCTCCCATGTTTGTTTCGGTAAAACATTTGCATCGAACCCAAGATCCATGATGACCTAGTCCATTTCATAATCACCTATCTGTGCTGTTAGACGCATCTCTCACCCCGTTCACGCCTTATTCTTATCGATTTTTATAACCGAGTGCTGCTCCAAAGGAGTCTTTTCCTTATTGGTGCACTTGTCTATTAGGTCCTACAATCCTTCCACAACCTTCGTTTCACTCAACAACTTTATGCAGGTCTCCAAAAAGG
This sequence comes from Pinus taeda, assembly GCA_000404065.3. Classification (NCBI taxonomy): domain Eukaryota; kingdom Viridiplantae; phylum Streptophyta; class Pinopsida; order Pinales; family Pinaceae; genus Pinus; species Pinus taeda. The sequence goes on along the minus strand of APFE031625398.1, from coordinate 52,098 downwards.
TAGTGAGTATGGAAGGATCAACCTCTGATGGTGCACTAGTTTCTTGCATCTTGTCCTGGCTTTCTGATGTGGAGGCCTTAGCGAAGCTCTTTTTGGCTTCCATGAATGTTTCCTTAACGTGATTAAGATCAAAGCCGACTTCCTTCTCCAGAACTTTCTGGACCCATCATCTTCTTCAGGCTGCTTACCCTTATCGACGCCAGTCCTCATACTACTTCTTAGTACAATATTAATGCTCTGATCCTCCTCGTGGGGATTAGCCCTCATCATTTGTATATTTTGTGTAGGCTACTGAGGCTACGGTTTCTTCTCTTGCATCTTAGCTATTAACATCAGGCATTATTCTATGGCATGGTTGAACTATTTGCAACATTGACACGAAGGGTGGGTAGGATTCAAGAAATCTCGTGCAAAGTGCCCCAACTGTCCATAGTTATAGCAGATATTCTAACTGCAACCTCTACCAGGTCCTCATCCTCGACCTCGTCCTCGGCCCTGAAAACCTTCGCATGCTCCTCCAGCGCCTTGATCTACAGGCAGACTATCTTCTTGCATATGGTAAGTAGGAGTTCTTTCCATAATCAACTCATAGCTTCGACAGTGGCGCTTATTGTGGCCCACAGACTTGTAGAAATTACTGGAACAAATGCTAAGTTATTTGAACAAACTTCTGAATCAAGGGGAAGTTATCCATCGCATGTTGCCCAGTAACTTGAAAAATAGCACACCTTAGCACAACCCCCGTGCTTGGCCCTACTGGGCTTCTGGATTCAGGGGGTTTAGACCCCCTCGTAATATAATTCACATACATGGGACAATGATCTTTATCATTCCCATGGCCCTTGCACTTCAAACACCAAACTTCTGCATGCACTTCTGGCTTGGTCTCCTTTTCTTTCTTCAAACTCTGTAATTCTAGGTGTAGGCTTTCTAACTGTGAGTGGATCTGTTGTACCCCTAGGTTTGTATCCTAAATAGGTGATGTGTGTAGTCTCATCACAATATCCAAGGCTTCTGCCTGTGTTTCTATCTTTTGTTGTGACAGAGAAATTCTCAAATGGGGAAAAAGTGACGTGATAAACTAGTCGCGATGGGGGTTATATGAGATCTTCATGTTAGCCTGTCTAATATGGAACTTCAACCTTTGATCAAAGTCCCAAGGTCTCTCCTCAACCTTCATCACGATCTCCTTAAATTCAATCACCGACTGCGAGTCAAACTTAGGCATACTAAACTCTTTGTTCAAAGCCGTCTGAGTTTCTATAGCGATGCATGAGGATTGTCAGCACAATACTCAATGTACCAGGTTAGCGCGTGATCCTGCAAGGTGGTAACCAACTGCACCTTCTTTATATTATCATCGGTGATTTGCTACATTGTCCATATAGAATTCGCAACAAACCAAAATTGCTCTGGATCTTCGCTTCCTATTCCCTTGAAGATCAGCATCTTCATTGCATTTTCTATGTTGAATGGTGGTGGTGGAGGTGGAGGTGTGGGCGAAGGTGTATGCGGTGGAGGTGAAGGTGGAGGTGGAGTGGATGGGTGATGTGTTCTAGGAATACCCTGAGTTATTAGTTGAACAACACTTCGTGGCATAGTCTGCATCGCCTCTTGGTCATCACTCGAAGGATGTCAATCCGTGGGCTATACTCTGGTCTTGATTCTGCATGATTTCTAAAGAATAATCCACTTCGCATAGCTCCAAACATCAAGGTAATGAAATTACCCACTTTTCACATAATAGCATTTTAATCTAAGTATTCAATGACCTTAAATAATTACCTCGCAGTCCCTTAAAGAATCGTTTCTCCACTTCGCTATAGCTGACTAAGGTGTCAACTGCAAATTCCATAACAAATCCTCCCAGAATTTGATCCAGCCAATGATCGACAACCCATGCGATCTTGTTTTCAGAGGCTTCTAGTCGGTGCACCAATTCTAGAGTCCACATTATAGGACTATCGAGCTTCCACCTTCCTTGACTGTCTATCAGTTTAGCTAACCATTCATATAGTTCAATTGGGAAAATGCATAAGAAGATTTTTTGTACCTCTGTATATAGGTATCTATTTAACCAATCCTCCTTTAACAGGCATGGATTCCTATTTTCTTGAGCCGTGAACTCATGAATCTTCCGATCTAACCACTTTTCAATTTCTTTCTTAGTTAGATTCCGATGATGTGACATACACATCTCTTTAAGTAGATCTCGATCCTGGCAACAAAACCATTTTTTGGCTTAGGGGGTCTTGATCCAAGTTTAGAGTTAGTTGCGCCAACCAACAAAACCCTACACTACTGGCCCTTTCAGCAACAACCCACGTAGCGCAGCCTGCAGTCTCACCCGAACCAGTATTGGGGGATGCAAGAACCAAGTTTCTGCATCCTGATATGAATGTGATGTCTTTTAGTACCTAATATCTCCTTCTGTGCAGATCGATAGTCTCCTAGGGTATTTTACTGCAACTAGGTTAACCAGTTTCCAGACCTTCGCGAAGGCATGCGATCAACAATTTTGGACCTAAAACAATTGATTTATCTACTTCGCACGTCAACAAGTAACCCTAGATCAGATTTCACATAGATCTGCTTAATTCATTGGAAGACATAAGAAGATCAACCCGTAACTTCACGGAAGTGCCTAAGCATTCATTTCGTATGTTATTAAGACAGATTCAGTAAAGTCGCATAACATTCAATCATTGTTCCATAAAACATAACATTAATCAGCAACATATAATATAAACAGATGTAATGGAAATACACAGTAATTTTGTAAAAAGTCTTCTTTATTGATCTTCAATTCACCATTTACAGACTCTCTACCCTGCGCACATGGCTATAGAGGTCCGTGCACTGAGCTGTGGACTCTACCCAAGCCTCCTGTGCCCTAAGTTGTAGGAGCCTTTCCTTTCTCTACCTAAGCGCAGGAAGCAGAGCCTTCCCGCCTTAGCTCTTGCTCAATACAGCAAAAAATCCCTTTTGTACCCAATTCTCTATCCAAACTTGTTCTAAACTTCCTTCTTAGACTTGTTAAGACTCAACTATTTACACTTTTTGTTCATACAATACCATGGTCCATGGACCATGGGAGAATCCAAAAGACGACCAAAAACAAGGGGCTAAGGCCCCTTTGAATCTATCTAACTGCGTGCTATGCATCCACATTTTGCGGAGAGTTTACATATTTTACAAAATTTGTCACAAAAAATGATTGATTAATGCAATTCTACCCCTAGGGACCCCATCCCAACACCTATGATAAAAAATAATTAATAAAACTCAACTGCAAAGCTTATCTGTAATACTTGGATAAATAAAAGACTTTGGGATTTTCTTAGTAATAGCCAATTTTTCATTGTTTCATCATTTTTTGTGATCATAAAAAGCCTCCTATCTCCAAAGAAGGAGCACCCCTTAAATTTATAAAATGTTTATTTTCCTTGAGCATAAAATTATTAAAGATTGATGAAATCATATGTAATGAGTGATTTGAAATTTCTTTTATGCTTGGTCTTAATTTAACATCATTTTAACAAATATGAGATGAGTTATTTTTTGTTCAGTATTCATCTCATTAGTTTCATTGTTTTGTTTGTTAGGTCCCTTTTTGTACTAGAGGCATCTCAACATCCCTCCTCACTTCTTTAGTACCTCACCTTGTTTGCATGAGGACATGCAAAACCTCAGGCATGGCGGAGTGGTTGTTGCGATATTTTCAGCATATTCATTTCATTCTCTTTAGCATCCTTCAGCATATCAGATTATCACTCATCAACTCTGGCTCTTCCAGATCATTCCAAACTCTCAGCCTTACTCTATTTTATCTTCAGCTTCATACAACTTCCACTGCAGCCTGTAGTACAAATCAAAGTCTAAAAGGTATACTTGAGATAAAACATGTTTAAAGGCTCTTTAGATCATTAAAATTAAAGGAATATTGATGGTTAACCACTTCCTATTTCTTTACCTTTCTTAAATCACCATTTCCAAATCCATTAATGCATATTCTAGTTTCCAAGTCCATATTTATTTAGCTATTATCTTCATTATCACCTTATATCATCCATCATTCCTTCCTAGTCCATATTTTGTTTGCATGAGGGTATGCAAAGTCTTAGTCATGGAAGGATGTTGGGTCCTAAATATTTTATTCTATTGGTTATCCAAAACTTTGATTGAGAAGCCATATTCATACCTTTACAACATATTTCGTAACTATTATATTACAAATTTTCACCGAATGCATTGATTTTCCCTTGTGGTTAATTATTAATGATTTCTTGTATTTTTAATGATTAAATGATTTTTTAATATGGCTTTATCAATAATGTTTTACTAATGTGGTTATGTGGCCAAGGAGCATGTTCCACTAAGAAAATTTATATCTTTGTATCAGTTCAACAGTTCGGTACTTAATTCTGCACTTGCACGAATGGCGAGAAAAAAATCAAAATGATAAAATATGATTTTATTTTTCTAGCATGGTAAATTAGGTGACACGTGGGCCTAATTTGCTGGTACAAGCCTTGGAATATACCCATATCACATGTGTGGGATCCTAGTACATGATTTAAGCTACAACAAAAAATATGTAACTGTTTGAAACTTCCACGTTCTACCTCAATTTCCGTGTATATGATGGTGAATCTCAAGAATATAGAAAATGGGTTTTTGGAAAAAATAACAATTTACATGGATATCAAACCATTTCCAAAAATTCAATACGGTTAGAAAGTTGCATTTGGTTCTTTGAAGCAATTTTGTACACAATTTCTGCAAAATTCAAATTGACAAAAGTATCTAAACATTCAACTTCATGCATGATTTACGAGACCATGGAATTGAATTAGAAAATTCCAAGAGAGGTTTTTGTTGAAAATATAGAAATTTAGGCTCCATAAAAACATATCCCAAAATACATCATGGTAAATAGTATATGGTTGGTTCTTTAACACCAATTTGTATAACATTACACAAAATCAAAGTTCTGAGATTTTCCTCTAAAGTTGTAAATTCGTTTTCTGAGTTTAGGGGATTAGATCTTATCCTTCATCAATGACTTTTATGTATAAATAAAGCCTCAAAGGGCAGAGTAAGGGAGGTTGTTCATTATTTTAATAGAGGGGATCAATAATTAGTTTTTGGAGAGATTTAGAGAGCTAATATGTAACAAAGTTTTTTGATGTGAATAAAGAATTGATGGTTGTTGAATTGTATTATATCTTCTTAGCTTGATCTGAGATTTTCTTAGTAGCACTAACCTCCTGGGAAGGGCCCCTTAGTGCAGGTAAGTGTTTCTATGCCTAATGTGTTTTGTAGATTAGTCTTACATCTAGCAATTTAGTTTTATTTTGCAAAGAAATTATTTTAGATAAAACTCAGATCTATTCACTTTCATGCTTTCAATTTAGTTTATAGTACTTCTTTTTATGTTTAAGAAGTTAATTACATTCCATTTATTCTTCTTTGTATAGGATTAAGATCTTATTTTCAACATTTGATTGCATATTTTATTTGATGTTTCTTTTCACTTTTTCGTTAGATTTGTAATTCACATAGTATTATATTTATTGCTCTATTTTCATATATGTTAAGTAGAATGCATTATGATCAAATTCAAAATGGTTTTTCTGAGGTTTAAGAGTCAAAAAAATTTAAATTGGTTTCTTAGCACGTTTTAATATTTAAAAATTAAATTTACAAATTTTTTTCGTAATTAATTCGGTACTTATTCAGAATTTCAAATTCCAACATTTTTGTACTTAATTCGGTACTAAGTTCTATACTAGAAAAGGGTATTAAAAAATAGGTATTTTGTAGTTTAGGATTCTTTAATTGGTTGAAGCTTTGCAACTACTTGAAAAGTGATTCCTACATTGAATAAGAACCTACAATATATCTCTAAGCCTGCTTAGCATTTATTTTTGATAGTTTGTTAATGCATTTCTTGTAGTTTATTGCCTTGTTTTTTTTACTTGCCTCACACAATTTTTCTTATAGTTGTCGACATTTATAATTCTACAATTTATTTTTCTACATTATTTTTAATGGGTTTTCATCACCATAGGATTAAAACCACTGAAGTCTCAAGACCTGATAAGATACATATATAAAACCAAATGAAAATTATTAATAGAATATTGTGGTTTAAAACCTGATAAGCATTAGAGTCCCATAGTCCAGTGACAAGTGATAATCCTTAGTGATTAGTTCTTTCTAGTGTTAATTGTTAACATAAGCTAGAATATGCTCTAATCCTGCATTTCTTGTGCTTGCATCTCTAAGTCTTACGATCCTGGATTCGATAATTAAATGTTGGAATTATAATACATATAATTCCACCAAAAGATACCTAATAAACCACCTGATAAATGATTCCATTATCTTGAAAGAAGAGCATGAATTCCAGCTAAGACTGACTGAAAATTCCCTCAGATTGCGGATCTCGCTGGGGGGTGACAATTGCAACAAATATTGGTTGTTGCTTGTTTAAGGTTGGGTGGAGAGTTGAAGTCCCATATTTTGTTCCTAGCCTATGCTAACCATTCAAATAAGTTCAATGGTTGTATGTATGGACTTAGGTTTAATACCTACTATGATACATAATAAATGCATAGATGATTATGAGTTGTCTTGTTTGATCATTGTATTAATCATTGCAGGTCCTAGTTAGATATTAAGCTTACGTGGTTATTTTTGGATACTACTTGTGTGGTTTTTTTGAATAATGTCCTTATTAGTGTGCACTAGTGATTGTTTCCTAGATACATGCAGTTCTCTATTCTAATGGTTGGCTTATTGATGAGTTGAAAGACTCACAACCTTGATCAAAATTTCTATGAAACTTTGTTTATGAGCCACTGTTTTTTTTGTGTAAATTTTCGAGTTCACAATGGGCCTGCGTTTTCGGGTTCGAGGTCGAGAAGGCCAGTAAATCTAACGTTGGGAGGTATTCTCAAAATCCTCTCTAAGGGATTGTCACGATGGATAGAGACCCATTATGTTTGTGCGCACAACTAAGGCAATTATCTCATGCCTTAACTTTGAAACCCTCAGGCTTGTTGCTAAGTCTATAATTGTAGCAACATATGTATAGTCACATGAGTTTTGTTAAGTGTTCATCGTTGCTTGATGTGGAGCTTTCCCATCACTTGACAAAGGGATTTCTTGTTTCGCAGCTTGGACACAAGGCGAGCTTGCCATTCCAATGTGGCACCAGGAGAAGGAAGCCATGAGATGGACATTACATTTGTCAAGTGACGTTAAAGATTATCGTTTTTGGTTGTGGACGCTATGGGGGTGACCCCTTTTTTGTTATAGTGGAAAAGAGCTAGGGCATAGTTATGTGGAGGCCTATAGGTTGGGCTCAACAGTAGGCCCGAAAAATATTATGATAGGAAAACACTAACTTGAATTCAGAGTCGAAACCCTGATGGGACCTAGGACAAAGGTCTATGTGGAATGCTGACATGGACATGGATGAGAACGTGACATATGGAAGGCATGACACATGGCAGGTGCCAGAGGATTTTTTGGAGGGCTAAGCAACCTGATTGAGGGACACATGACATCCTTGGAGGGGGAAACATGGTGGTATAACGCTGACATGATGCTATTGAGGTCATAGGGGTATGAGTTAGGTGCACTAAAAGGAATAGACTGTGGTTCACAAAGGCCAGGGAATGTGAATTCACCATACAATTGACGCCAAAATTGTTGTCTCACCTCGGGGAGTGGAGTGTATGTGTTATTGCACGATGGTCTCGATAAATGGGAGCCATGAGTTGGAGAATATGTTGTTTTCATTTGGCATAAAATTTGTGTTGTAGGCACCTTGTGGGCATTTCCTGAAATTGCGTGGCATTCATGTGGAGGCCAAGATTGACATGGCAGAGCCTCATGGGCTCTCATTTTAAGTGCCATGTGGAAGCATGGGCATATATGACAAGGTCATTGGGCCAAATTTTTAAATAGCGATAACTTTTGATTCATAAGTCAGATTTTGATCAAGTTTATATCATTGGAAATAATGGGACAAACGCAATGGTGGTGTTGATTTTGGATTTCAAGGAAGTTGAAAATTGAGGATTTTTAAGACCCTATATTCATAACAAATCTTGGAGATCATGTTTACTTTGTCGTAACACCTTCAATTTCCCGAGAATGACCTAAGGGTGTGGGAGGGCGTGTTACAAATTTGTTGAAGTCGACACATGGGATGTAGAAATTTTGAATAATATGACACTTATTCACAGAGATTATCCTGATTATACACTATTTTCAGAATCATGCGTAATACATAACCTCCTCTACGTTGATCATAAATTTAGCAGTATTAAGAAACAATCACATGCGCACATTAAAGCATCAATCACACATATCAACACAGTATGTACCCGGGGAAAGCATAAAGCTAAAAACCCCGAACTATCTGAACATTATATTGATTGAGAACATGTAACAATACATAGTACGATACTCCTCACAAGTACTCAACACTATCTCCACCTGTTACACACAAACTAGCTCAGATCTGAATCAATAACTGGCTCAAATATCCTCCGCTGCTTGCCTGCCTCCACTGCGCAATCCTGCATGAGAATACTCATGAATGAGTGATCCAAATTCATATTTCCCTTGGATATACCACGCAATCCTCATTGGCAATACTCAATCCATTGATTGTGCAAATCTCATGCACAACTATAGTCACAACTAGCAGTTGTCTTGTCCTTTCACTCACCTCTAACACTTGTCTCCACTGAATGTCCATGCACTAAGTTAACTGATGTATTCCTCAGTTGATTTATGAGTTAATAATTAGTGAATTAATTAATAATTAATTCACAGCACTCAACATTAGTCTATTTGTCAGTTAGACTAACTACAACTAGTTCAACTAATTCAAACTGAACACAACTCCATCAACTCCTCATTCAACTCCACAGAACTCAATCACTGAAGTCCTAACTAAAGTCCTTCATGAAATAGCTCAAGTAACCCACAAGAAACACGTATTCCCTTCTGACAGTTGCATGTGCCACATCCGTAGCTCGAACTGAAGTGCTCCAAGAGAATAAGATAATGTTTATAGTCCAAATATTATTAAGAGCTAATAATATTTGACTGTACTATATTTAGACTGGCAGTCTAAAAATAGACTCCGCCCATATGTCTAAAAATAGAATTCCATCTATTTTTACCAACATGACCAATCATCCACAAATAGCATCCTGCAACTCATAGACCATGATCCATATGTCTAAAAATAAACATAGTCTAAAAATAGACTTTGCGCCAAAAATAGCCTGCGAGACCACCTAGTGAAGGCGACTTCTTTTCACTAAGCTCCATCATCTTGTTGCATTTTCAACATGGGAGACAATCACCTACTTAAATGCCAATAAGGAAAGAACATAATAGGTACAAAAGAACCCATCAATGAGGCTATTGGGCCCTAAGGTATGAGCACAACTTGCTAGTTGTCAAAAATATATTGGAGTTGAACAATAGTGAATATCATCTCATCAAGTTTCAATGATTATTGTGCTTATCATATGCGAAGTGATCACCATTGAGGCTAATGACCACCAAGGTGCTCAACTTCTAGATTACTCCCTAGATGATGTGTTAGAGTCGATGAGGGGTAACTTGATGAAGGAAATTTAATTATGAATTCCTTTCCTTTAGCGTGAAGTGATCATCAAGAAGTATGAATAACATGGCACCATGTCCCTAATTCTAGATAAGGGGGAATAATTGACTTGGGATAATAACTCAATGCGAATTGAAGAGACAAGATGTAAATATGACTCAAGACTCACCCTATTGTCTCTTCAACATTACCCACCTATCAAATAATGGTAAGCAACAAATAACCTTCATCCAGGCTCGACCTAAGCATGAGTTGAAGAAAAGGTTAGGTGAATAAATGACATAGAACTCGAAAATTTGACTCTCAAGAACATGGAAAATAAGGTCATTGACCTATGTGACTAAAAATAAAGACCAACTAACCTTATCAAAGGAATTTACTTGGGAAGACATAAGAAACTATGCTTATATGAAGGAAATTTTCGGCGTGCTACTAATCTAGGAATGAATAATTGTTGATGTCAAGGAAAATCTACAAATAAAAGATTCCTTTTGTTTTCTTAAAACACAAGAATTAGTGATGCAAAAAATCAGAAAATGACACTAAAAATCAACAACTAATCTACTTCCCAAAACCCAACAATTCATTCTTTTCTCTTTTCTTTTTTTCCCTCATCAATATATATATTATAATAATATATTATATAGTGGCACTATATCTCCAACTTGAAATGCTTTCCCTTTCACTTTCTTGTCAAACACCCTTCTTCCATGGGCTTAATATTCGATGAATTGAATGTATGCTATCTAATGTTTTTTTTCAAGCTAGACCAATCTGCCAATATAGAACTATAAAGCCTCTTGGTTGGAAGTGAACTCTCCCAAAAGTTCGTACATCGAAAATTCAAATTCATAGGTAGAACCACATCTAATCCATAAACTAGCTCAAAAATAATATTCCCAGCTACAGACTTCTTTGTAATCCTATCAGCCCAGAGTGCATATTTGAGAAAAGTGTTCCAATCTCGATTATTCTCTCCAATAGTTTTCTTGATAATTCAAATTTGGTTCTTGTTTCTTGATTCTGCTACTTCATTTCCCTGAAGTATAGAAATTCATTGCATTAGACAATGTGATTCTATATTGGGAATAAAAAGATAACAACTCTATCAATTTGAACACATTTGCATTATCCTTAGTTACCTTGTTTGGCACACCAAGCCTCGTAATGACGTTCTTTTCTAGAAATTTGACAATAGTGGTTGAAGAGGAACTCTTAAGTGGAACTATCTCCACCCACCTAGTAAAATAATTCATGGCCATTATAAGCCAATTATGACCACTACTACAAACTTGTAAGTCTATTCAATCAAGTCAATCCCCCATTGGTGGAAAGGGGCCTCTACTAAGACTAGATCCAAATGCAAAGATAGGAGTTTTGGTCTCCCCTCAATCTTCTAACAAGCCTGACAAGTTTGGGAAAAACTATGTGCATCTGAAAAAAGTGTGGACCAATAATTTTGAGCCCGCATGATCATATGTTTGATGGTCTTGACTGAGAAATGGCCACCACACACTCTTGCATGTAAGTCTTGGAAGATTTATGTATATTCCTTAGAATCCACACATCATAAGATTACACCATTATAACTTCTCCATCCAAGGCCTACTTGCACAAAACAGTTTGTTGCAAGTTGAAGTTGTAAATATCGCTTCTATTGCTTATTAAAGTTAGGCCCATGTGATAAATTTTTCAAATTAAAAATAATATTCTCATTCCAATCAGAATTTTCCAAGGCGAGAGATAGTGAATTAACCAGATCTTTTATCTGCATGTTCTGCACTACATCCAAATTGCTTTTGACCATCATATTCACTAATATTTGGCCCCTAATTAGCTTGGTGATCCAGGTGGATGTTGGTGGCCACCCACCTAACCCACTCGGACCCCCACAACTATCTCTTTCAATTTTTCAGCTTCCTTAATTGTAGAACAATTTACTATTTTTAGCAGTTTTTCAGGTCCTGAACTTCCGGAGCCATTTTGAGGCCCTAAACAACATTTTTTGGGAAAACTGGGAGCAACATGGATCCATGGACCGATGTTGCTCTCCCCAAAGTTGTATTTCTTAGATAGATCCTTCTAACGAGATATTGTGTGCGCCAAATGGAGATCGTATGCCGAAGTTATGACCCTGGGAAGTTAATGTACCGATTTACCCAAACAGGGCCCACAGTTTGGCGTGTCATCTTCTAGGGTTATGTTTTTGGATGTTTATGGTTTTCCATTGTTTCTCAACAATAAATAGGCCTTCGAGCCTCATTGTAACACAATACAAAGGCATGTAGCATCCACATCTCTTCTCAAAGATAAGCTACCATCGCCCTAGCTGGTTTATTTCCATTTCTATTTGTAAGCATATTTCAGTATTTTACATTAATGAAATGAATTATTATTTCCAATGCATCTTTATGTTTATGGTTATATCTGTAATTTTTTGCATTCCTATTTAAATCCAAATCAGTGGTATTAGAGTGGGTCTGCTTTTTCTCTGTTTTTCATTGCATGTCTCCAATGAGGTCGGGATAAGAGGAGTTAGGGCTTGAACTGGTCAAACCTTTGCAAGACCAACCTCGAAAATCCCGATGGCCTCCCATGGCAGATGAAAAGAAATACAAGGGGGCAAGAGATCCTATCAAAATCTTGCTCGAAGAAGCCCTCGAGTGACAAAGGAATGCAATGATGGAAAACTTTGCTCAAATCCTTCAGCGGCTACCCAAGGGCAACACATCGGCTTCCAACAGCTACTCTGGAAATGCCACACCCTTTAAGGTACAAGTTAATTTTTAAATCCCCTTATTCGAGGGTGAAATAGATGTAAATGTCGCAGATAAATGGCTAAATCTGCTAGAAGGGTAGTTTTTTGTTCATGAGTTTTCCAGTCAGGAAAAGATTATTTTCGCTCTTCTCAAAGCAGCCCCCCATGTCAAGGACTGGTGAGAAACCTACTGTCAGCAGAAGGATGAAAGTACAAACTCACTGTTTTCAATCACTCCCACTTGGAATTCATTCTAGGATGCCATCAAGGAGCAGTATTACCCTGTCAAAAGCTATGAGGACAAATACATAAAGTGGACCACACTGTGGCAGGGAAGGGACCAAGATGTGCCGAAGTTCACAAACATTTTTCATACCCTTCGCACATAGTTGGGTATCAAGGATTCTAAGCTACATTTGGTACTCAAATACCGCGAATGCCTACACAGATGCATCCAGGATGAGATGGAGTTCTTGAACATCTCCTCGCTCAGCACGGTGTACCGATATGCTGTCAAAATCAAGTAAAAGTTTAAACAAAAGAAGCGAGACTTTGGATCTGCAAATCTCAAGCAAGGGAAAGGCTTCCCCAAATCGCAAAACCAAGGATAAAGCCAAGACGGGGCAACCCAAGACAACCCGTGGAAGCTGCAAGAAAAAAACAACACCACAAAGTCAAAGAAGGACACGAGAGAGTGGTGTGAGTTCCATAAGCGCCCCACTCATAACGCAAGTGACTGTCGGACCAAGTAGTCACTGGTGGCCAAGTTGAAGGCTTCAGAATTAGATGCATGTTCCGACCCTAAATCAGAACCTGACAAGGGGAATGGCAAAGGGAAGCAGATCATTGATGCGGAGCCCAGTGCCACTGTTGCCACTGCCAAGATCTAGAAGAATGAGCCCGAAGATCCAAAGGTGGGGGAGAATCTTTTCCATTCACAGATGTGGGTGAAGGGTTTACCACTGCAATTCACTATTAACAATGGGAGCCAAAAGAACCTCATTTCAGCAGAGGTCGTGAAGTGGTAGGGCCTATTGACTACACCACACCCGTAGCCGTACAATATCGGGTGGCTTCACCAAGGACGAGATCTCGGATTTCGCCAGTAATGTCACCTTCCCTACATCATCAAGCCCTTCACAGATGAGGTATTGTGTGATGTTGCACCCCTGGATGTTTGTGATGTATTATTAGGCCAACCATACTTATGGAGGTGACATGCTGTGTATGAGTCAAGGCCTCGCGATATGATTATTTCTTTGTGTAATTCATTATACAGGATACCAGAGGTAGCCCACCTAACGCCACCTCTTTGATCTCTACTAAGAAATGCAGTAATATCATCTCACAAACTAGGAAATTTATTTTCTATCTGGTCCGCTACCAAAGTAAGGGGAATATTGTAGCCACATCCATGACCCCTGCGAAGGGTTCCTCCACGCAGCAGCAACAACAGATGGATATGGTCATGAAAGAACAAAGGAAAATCTTCTCCCCACCCATAGGGGTACCATTGCACTGTCAGGTCAAGCATTCATTTGATTTGACTTCCAGAGCACCTCTACCCAACAGGCCGATATATCACCGCTCCATTCTGAAAAATGACAAGTACAAGAAGCGACATGGTCCTTACACCAGTACCAAGGCTGTGGGGAACAATTCTTTGGAGCACGACATTCCTCGATTCCTTTTCTTGCACCGAGTGTTCAATGTGGACCACCCTCTACCATGCTTACCACCATTATTGGACACATCAGAGATTGCAGAACAGCTCACTAGGGACCAATTTCAGTAGATAGAGGAACTCAACGCAATGGGGACCATTGCTTCCTGAGGGGGGAGGAATGATCCAGGTGGATGTTGGTGGCCACCCACCTAACCCACTTGGACCCCCACAACTGTCTCTTTCAATTTTTCAACTTCCTTAATTGTAGCACAATTTACTATTTGTAGCAGTTTTTTGGGTCCTGAACTTCCGAAGTTGTTTTGAGGCCCTAAACGACTTTTTTTGGGAAAAGTGGGAGTAACATGTTTTGTTGAACCGATGTTACTCTTCCCAAAGTTGTAGTTCTTGAATAGATATTCCTACCCAGATATTGTGCGCGTCAAAAGGAGATCGTATGCCAAAGTTACGACCCCGGGAAGTTGATGTACCAATTTACCCAAACGGGGCCCACAGTTTGGCATTTCATCTTCTAGGGTTATGTTTTTGGATGTTTAGGGTTTTCCATTGTTTCTCAACAATAAATAGGCCTTCGATCCTCATTGTAACATGGTTCAGAGGCATGTAGCTGCCACATCTCTTCTCAAAGATAAGCTACCATTGCCCTGGCTGGTTTATTTCCATTTCTGTTTGTAAGGATATTTTAGTATTTTACATTAATGAAATGAAATATTATTTCTGTTGCATCTTTGTGTTTATGGTTAAATCTATAATTTGTTGCATTCCCGTTTAAATCCAGATCAAAACCTATTTAAATCCAGATCACTTGGTTGGCCCTACTTTGAGATAATATTCCTGGATCTTAGTTATCGATCTTCACCTGGTCCCCCTACACTCCTTTTGTATCAATATTGCATTGACCATGGGGTGTGGAACATAAGAAATTATCTTAGAGTTCTAGAAATAATCTCTAAAATAGGCCAAAACTTTTACCAATGTGTATACCTATGTTTACATTAGTTTATAATTTAATTTAAGACCTTTGAAAGCATGAGTTTAATTCTATAGGTTGTTCCATATCTTTATCATTTTTATGCAAAAGGACAACAACAATGATGAAGTCAAATGCAAATGAAAATAATTGAAAATATTTACAATAATTTGGATTAACAAGAATGGGTGAGGAACACAAAGCCTGTTTAATGTCCTAGAAACCTCCTTTGGCTTCATTGTTCCACTTCAATTTATGATCCTTTTTTAGCATATCTAAAATCATCATGATTATCTCTACAAAGTTCAGAATGTATTGTCTTACAAATTTAGTCTTACCAAAAAAGGATTGGATGGACTTCTTACTATGAGAAAGGTGATATTCTATATCCCTTTTACTCTTTTGAGGTCCACTCTCACACGGTCTTTAGAAACAATGTGAGCCAACAACCTACCCTTGAAGACCCCAAGTACTGAAGATTTTGGATTAAGTGATATACCAAGTGACCTACAAAAATCAATTTTTTTTTGTAAGTGACCTATATGTTCATTGTGATTCTTAGAAAACAACTATAATGTCATCGTAGTAAACTACAATAAATTTAAACAAAAAAATGGAAGATGAAAAGTGCATGGCACATTGAAAAGTAGCTCCAATGTTCATGTATTTGGATGACATCCACATAAATGCATCAATACGCTACAAAGTTGTGAAAGAAGTTTTGTACCTGCTTTCCTTCACAATTGATACCTAGTATAGCCTAGAAATCCATGTAACATAGACATCATATTGGAGTCTATAACAACTTGCAACACATGTTCCATTCTAGGAAGTGGATAAATATATTTTAAATAAGTGAGATTTAAATTACAAAAATCAATGCAAACATGAATCTCGCCATTCCTCTTTCTTACTAGTGCCATGTTGGCAACCTAGTTGGAATATCATATGGGTTCAATGATCTAGGATTCTAGAAGCTTTTGAAACTCCTTCTAAATGAGTAGTCCCACTCTTGGATTAAGATATTTATTTTTTTCTAAATGATTTTTCATCCTCCTTCAAAGGGATTGCATGTTTTATGACTTTTGTATCATACGTATTAAGCTCATCATAGGACCATGTGAATACATCTCCATATTCCGAAAATAATGACTCAATGTCCTTCCTCTCTTTTGGGGTCCAATCTTCGCCAAAATTTATTATCCTTGGTGATTCTTTAGATCCAACATTGATTTCAATCACCTGTTCATATGCACATGGCTTGCTAGTCCCTAAAAACACATAATATATATCAAATACTTTTCCAATGCAACCAAACCTTTAGGAATTCTATTATTCTTTAATTGGACTAGGGGATTCTTGTATCTCATCCACCGCATGGTCAAAAAAATCATTAATGCAACTTAGAAAAATTATATTTGATTCTCATCTTAAAAAATATGCCATGATCTTATGTTCTCAAGAGAAAAAGGACAAAAACATACGTCAACCATATACTTAATGTGATGATGATGTTCCAATGGTTGAAAAGCAGTAGTGGCAGTTTCCATGGAATTTTCTAAAGCATCAAAGTGTTCTATTTGTCCTCATACTACATCCCCATAGCATTTTATTTTAGGGTTCCCTACTTCACGCAAATTTCAGACCTGATTCACCACAAGCTCTGAATCATTGTTGAACATGGAAATATAGAAAGGTGTGGGATCATGATCTCCCTTACCCATACCAAGATACACTTGGGGTTGATTGTTTGATTGATTTACCACGTAACCTATGGAAATGAATTGATTCATTGTTTCTCTTTGTCTTGCATGTGTATCATCTCTTTGAGGGGCACTAAAATATTTACCTTGGCAAGTTGTCTAATGAAAATTTCAAAGGTTCATGATGTAAAGAAACAACCATTGGTTGAGTTTTCTTGCTGGTGGAAGGTTTAGTGGGAGCTCTACCTCTTTGTCCATAATTCTTAGTAGTATTTGCCACCATGTATACGACCTTATAATTCACTCTCTCAATACTTGTAGGGACCATTTGAATTCTACGAATCATGTTACTAGTGGGCTTTATAGAAGTCATACATGCATTATAATCATTAAAATTTAAATGCACAAGAGATGAGTATTTTATCCCCAAGCTATGCACCATATAAAAGCATTATTAAAAAGAAGTAAAAGGCACAGTAGAGGGATGGAAAAAGCAATCCAAGGAAAGGGGTAATTCATGATTCACAATTGCTTCTTCCATTATATCTATACACTCAATATATGTACCTCCATTAGTTAGTCCCATGACTGTGGCACTAATCCATGAAGTCATTACCCTTTGTTGCCACCTCTTCCCACTAACGCCTATGGATTGAAAGGTTGACCTTAGAAACACCACCTCCCCTCAAGGACTAGAAGCACATGATAGGGTTGATTACTTACCCACCCCTACAAAGGTAGGCGACACTTTTATGTGACTTGGTCTAGTTAGATATTTGAAGGTGACCCCGGTTTAAAGTATTATCATTCTCTTAACAATTAAGTATGGTCCACTTAGATGAATCTATGGTTATTGTCTCTAATGAATGGTTGATTTATTTTCATTTTAAGATGGTTTTTCTAGGTGGTTTTTCACATAGTATTTGAGGCCTTGAGAGCACACTATTTCACTCCTCCACATGATGCCTAGGACATACTACATGTCTGGAGAGCATCACGACCTTGCAGATGCAATGTCACCCTTCTAAAATATGGAATTGGGCACTTTGATGACCTTCATCGTTGATGGACACCCTAGAGCACCCTCAGATGCTAAAACATTGAGCTCATCTTGCTTAGCATTGAGGATTCTTGATGATGTACTAATGGACCTAGCATGCCCCTAGGATGACCTTGACACTACTTGATGGGCATGCCTTGATCCAGAGCCCAAATTATGATGATCATCTCCAAGATGATTAGAGAAGGATTTTTGTATATGATGGAGCTTGAAAACTGGGGAGAGAGTACACCTTGTTGTCTAAATGGCACCTGTGGAGATGACACAATGCATCTAGAGCTAACTTTTGGAAACATGGAGATGTTTTGAGGCTTTATTTGAGGACCCTAGTGAGCGATGGAAAAGGTATGCATCTGCCATTTATTTCTTTATCTTTTCCTTTGGATCATAACTCCTTTACATTCTAAAGTGGTAATATGTTAAATAATTATGGTAGAATTAAGGAGATTTGTGATTGATACAAAATAACTAATTACTGTCTTTTTTTTTCTATACGAAAAATGAAGGAAATGGAAAACCACTATTCGGAAGAAAAAGATAAAGCAGAAGCAATTGTTGTCCCTTCCCCAGGAAGTCGTATCCAGGCAAGAAGATCAAGATCGGAGCACATAATCCAGGAGAAGAAAGGGAGAGCATGATATCAGCGCAAGAATACAAAATGATAAACTGGAAATTAAAGATAGAGTGAATCCCTCATGATCCTTTGATCCTGAGGGATCGCTGCTTCAGAGCTTATCTGCACTCTTGATATATCCGCCTGGCCATTATAAAAACGGACAACACTTGTAGCCCAGGGGGGCATGTATTCTCATTTTGTAGAAATTACTATTGTAATCTCAACTTTGATCATCGACTCTCTTTGAAGAGTGATAGCTGTAAACTTTGCCATACATGATTAATATACAACTCAGTTGTTGTTCCATTATCTGATCCTGGAGTAAAATCAGCGGTGCTTCCTTGGTGGCTAAGGGCCTGGCCCTGGTGGATTCACCTGCTTCTTGTATCACTATTTTACAATTACAGTCTTGTGTGGTTTGATTTCCTTTACATTTCCTTAATTAGTTTTATTTGGTAATCTCTTGTTTATGAACATTTCGCGGAATTTCTCTGTTATATCAAAAGCATAATTGGATTTCATTGGTGACAAAATTATTAATTATAACTTAAAATGTCCTTCTATTCATTCGGATCTAATACTGTGCTGTCTAATTCAGATTGTTGTTCATCTAATTGTTGCTCACTTATAATTGCGGTTGTTGTTCAATTAAGTTACTGTTCAATTATAATTGCAATTGCCATTACTTTAATACCATCGATTAATGTTCATGTTGATAGAATAAGGTTGCTTATTCAATTTAACTTATAGTCTCCATGTGTTTCCAGTTGATTTGATTTGCTGCTCCATTGGATTAAGATTGTTGTTCAATTCATTTATGTTAGGATAAACTCTGCTGTTTAATTCATTTCTGATAAGTAAAGCTTTGTTGTTCATTTTTTCAATAGACTTAGTTGTTTTTCCTTTTCTATCAATTGAATTGCTATTTCCAATTATTTTCTTTAGTGTGGATTGAAGGATCTACCACTGTAAAGGACACTGACTACCGCTATCTAAATTCTCAGATTGGAGATCTTGCCTATGATTGATTTTCATTTGCATCAGTTTACAGGGGAGAGAGTTATCATTACTGAGTCCTCGACTGATGATTGTTTGAGTGAATGATTTAGTTACAAAACATTTCAGTTTCTTGTTGTTCCAATTAGATTTTGTTTCCAACATTCATTTACCTTTGCATTTTAAAGCACTATACTGCAAAACATTACTCTTGAGCAAGTGACCACCTCAGAATGAGTACAGTCTTGAGATAAAAAATCGTCCCTGGGTTGATAATTAATGTAGGATAAATAAGGGTTAAAAAGACACCTTTTATCGCTCAACATTTTGGTGCCATTGTCGGGGAGAGTGTAGCCATTTGTTTTTTTTTAAAGAGATTAGTGTGCATTTGATAAGTGCTTACTAGGAGAGAATTGGGTATTAAAAACAAAAGGTAAGAACCTACGTACGAAGCATGTAACATCCCTTCTCCCCCACCCACTGTCCTATAGATTTGTTGATTACTTTGGGTAGAAATAAGTATTTGAGTTGTGTGCATGACTAAGCATGAAAAGCCTGAAAAGAATCCAAAACAGCTACCCAAACCTGATAAAGCTAAGGGACTGGTGACCCTTGGCCAATCGACCTTTATAGACGATATCATCAAGAAAGCATAATCTCATCCATCAGTAGGTCCTAGAAAAGTTGCTTCTAGACAACCTACTAGCTCCCTTCGAGCCACAGAATCACCATCTGTAGCCTTTGCTGAGGTGCATAGCCAAACAGAAGAAACTGAGCAAGATTTTCAAGAAATTGAGAATTCTCGCCCAATTTATTTACAAGAAGGAAACTCTAGTAATCTCTATGAAGGAGGAGGAGAAACAGGGGAAATAGAAGAACCAAGATCCCCTCTTGGAGTAGTTCAAACACTAAGCATCCCGGATAAGGGAAGTGCTATCAAGATCATCCAAAATAAAGCTGAAGAACCTGAAAAGCCAAAATCCCCCCAAATAATAGTTCAGAAAGGAACATTCATCATCCCAGATCAAGGAAGTGTTGTTAAGGCTATTCCTACTCCTTCTAGTCCACCTAGGAATAATTCCCTAGAAATCCTAGAAGGATATTGGCGTATATTCGATCAAATGGCCCAAAATCAACAAACACCTCAAACCTCCACACTGCAATATCCCATTGTGGACACTGTAGTAAACGCACCTATGAAAACCATACCTTTGCAGCATATCGCTACATTCCATGGTTTAACATCGGAAGACCCAGATGAGTTTCTATTCAAATTCGATGTGTTATGCTGGGGGTATGACTACACAATAGACCCCCAAAAACTAAAACTATTTCCCTCCACACTAAAAGGAGCGGCTCTACGATGGTTTATGGGGTTAGGTGGAGGCGTTATAAATGTCTGGGATCATATGAAAGGGGATTTTCTAGAGAAATATTAGGATTATTGTAGGTCTAGAGAATTAAAGGATGAAATATTTCAAATGACAGCCAAACCTAATGAAACATTGGAGGAATATGTAGAGCACTTTCAATACAATCTCCAGAGATCTCCTTATGCATCTTTACCCTTACCTGACAATGTGTTAAAAACTACATTAATTAAAGGGATGAAGGAACAATGGGTTGAAACATTAAACATTATGGGAAAAGGTGACATATATCAGGAAATTTTTGCTGACATTATTGATTTATGTATCAGGAGTTCGAGAGGTATCACAAGGCTAAAACTGGCAGAACATGACATAATCACAAGGGACAACAAGATCTTCGGTGGAGGTGTAACCCGCGTAGAAATTAGGAATCTACTGGAAGACTTCAAAACCAATATTCTAGTGACTCTAACAACGCAGCTCAACATTATGCAAGCTAAACAAAAGCAAGCAGAAGCAAAGCAAAATTTGGCAATATTCTGCCCAAGATGCAGAAAGAAGCACAACCATAAAGAGTGCCTGCTAGATACAGTCCAAGTCTGCACCATCTACATGAAAGACCACTCCACAGAAAACT
>APFE031625398.1:1049-26732 GCA_000404065.3 Pinus taeda | reverse complement strand
GTCCAAGACTTTTTGGAGATCTGGAGAAATAGATGATTTTGATGTGGAAACATCTAGCGAACATAATTGTGCAATTACAACTTATTGTTCCTTTTTAAGAAGCTTTGTCATACTATTAGAGATTATTATATTTCCTGGTTTCCCTGCAATACGCCTTAATTCAACTTCCTTTCCTTCGGCATAAAATTTCATGAAAAGTTCTTGAAAGTTAAAAGCTATTGTACCCAAGGATTGTAGCCATTGGACTCCTAGTACAACATCAACACCTCCCATTGGAATGGAAAGCATTGGGCTATTCAATACATATTCTCCCATGGATAGCTTGATATTAGTGCACTTTCCATATCAATTTATTATCCCTCCATTTGCAACCATCACTTGACACTCTAGTGCTGGATATAGGAAGAAATTCAATTCTTTTGCTATCTTACAATGGATAAAATTGTGGGTACTTCCTGAATCAATCAACACTATTATGTTCTTCTTCTTCATATGTCCTTCTATCTTGATGGTTCGAGGAGCGGTAATTCCAGCCAATGCATTACAAGATATGGTCAAATTCATTTCTTCTTTATCTAGGCTTTGTTCCTGGAGAATATCCTCTCTTTTTTACCTTTCTTGTTCATTTTCTTCTTCCTCTTCATAATCTATGTAGAATAATTTCTTCTCAGCACACTCATGACCTTTAGTGTATTTGCTATCACAATTGTAACAAAGCCCTTTTGCTCTTTTTTCTTCCAATTGTTGTGGTGTCAACCTTATAGGTTGTGGAAGGCTAGGGGCAACCACACTTCCATATTTATAGTTGTGAGTGGTAGGCGTCCTGGTTGCCATAATGTTTCTTTCCATTTTTCTTGCTAACCTGAATGCCTTCTCTAATGAATTAGGTTCCCAAAGGCGAACATCATGTTGGATATTATCCTTTAAATTCCCTATGAACACATCAATCCTATGCTCCTCTAGAATATTTTGAACCCTTATGTTCAATTTTGGGGACTCCTCAATGTGCTCCATCATTGAACCCTTTTGTTTGAGACTTATCAATTGGCTAATAAAAGTGTTGCTTTTTGTATCCTCATAATGTGCTGTCATTTCTTTCGTAAAAATTGCCCAAGTGATAATTTGTTTACGAGAGCAAAGCCATTGATACCATACAAACTGATTTGGTTCTAAATATAAAGTTGCAATACGTACCTTTTGTGTGTTTTGCACTTTATTGAGATCAAAAAATTGCTCCATCTGTAGTATCCAAGTTGCGGGATCCTTGCCATCAAACTTCCTCATATCGATTTTTGGAATATGGTGGGTCTTCGATCCAACATTAGAGTCTATGAAATCATGATTAACATTTCTTTTGTTCTCATCATGAGTTTCTTTTACTACCCTTTCACGATTAGTGACCATTTCTTGTAGCAACTTATTCAAATTTATCTTCAATTCTTCCATCTTATCATCCATACCATCCATTTTAGTGTCCATGCCATTCATCTTAGCTTCCATGCCATCCATCTTAGCTTCTACCCCTTTCTTTAAACAATCCATCTTAGCTTCTAAGCCTTTCTTTAAAACATCCATCTTAGCTTCTACATCTTTCTTTAAACCATCCATCTTAGATTCTATTACTTTTTGTGCAAGTGACATTTGTTGCACTTGGTCTCGTAATTTTTATATATCATGTTACATTTCTTCCTCTTCTTCATGAGTCATGCTAGAACTTTCAGGTTGTTTCATTTTATTTCCTCAGGACATCAATTATCGATAATAATGCTTTACTATGCCCTTTGAATTCCTTCAAACTAATTTTTCAAACCAATCTTATGCAAAAATTTAAGAAAAAAACTACACACCTTTTTTTCACTTTGTAGGAGCTCGATATTGAATTTGATATATCTCTGTAATTTTGGATCAGCCAGTTTTGAAATTGTGACCTATAGTAGCCCTCTATGTCCTTTTTCCAATGCCACCAGTCTGATCAAATTTAGATTTTCCAAGGCAGAGTTATGCACAATCTCCCAAGATGACCTGATTATAGAACTTTCCAGAAGAGCGAACTTGTATGAAGTGCCACGTGTCACTGTTTTGACCTTAGTATCTAAAAACTATACACAAGAAACTAAACCATGTTCTCTTTCTGCAACTTCTTACGAAATTTCAATCTGATGCTCGAAACAAAAGTTATGATGATCTTCCCAAGGTCACCTATTTGGAAAGTAATTTAGGAGCCTGCAAAAAGGCCAAATTCCTCAAATAATATCTCCACAAATATAGTGTGAGAAGATCTAAAATTTAGAACCAAGGTTCAGTGTGATGTCGTCTCAAATGGGTTTTTTGTTTCGCTTCTGAAACATCGCAGAAAAAAAGTTATAGTGAAAATGCCATGATGACCTATTTGGAGCAGCGAAACCCTAGAATCCAAAGCTCTGATACCAAATGTATGAAACCAACTCACAAAAAGATAGAAAAGATAGTTGAACGCCTTAGAATTCAGCCTCTTCGGGGGGCAACCTCCTTTACATTACACAAATGAACAATTCTTGATGATGCAAATGACAAAACCTTCTTTCTATATATAGGAGTCTAAGGGGTCACAATATAACCAAGCCGATCTAACAATAATAATATAAAGGCACAAAAATAACAATAGAGGGATTCTATGGGACACAGTAATAACAATATGGGGACAATAGGGGCACAAAAATATTAACAAGGGATACAACTACAATAGTAATGGGGGCATCACTAGTATTATAGGGACCTAACATTGCAACAAAATCCTCAGACCAATTTAAGACCACAACTCCCAGCCCAACCCAACCCAAACCCTAATAATAGAGAGATTCAATCTCTTCAAATAATTGAAGCACTAGAACTAGAAAACGAGCGAAGGGAGTGCAATGACCTTCAATTAAGGTCTGGGTGAATAATAGAAACAGAGGGAGACAAAAATTCTCAAGTTGAAAATTCATTTCCTTCAGAACAAGTAGTAAAAGAAGAGGAATTAGTTAGACAACAAACACATGATCAGGAAACCACCTCTAAGGCTAATCATACCACACCCAATAGAACATCCTGACTTTGACCTTCTAGGAGAACTAAGAAATTTGTGTATAGGATCCCACTCCTCTAGGCTATCCAAGATATCCCGATCTATGCAAAAACCATCAAAGAGTTATGTATAAAAAAGCCAAAGAGGAGAATAAAAACTAACCCAACCATCCAAGTAGTCGGCACCCTATCTGACTTACTATCAGGAAGAGAAGCACCCATAAAATATGAGGACCACGGGAATCCTATAGTTACGGTGCAAATCAATGGAGACTCCTTTCCAAATGCCTTAGTTGATTTAGGAGCTGCAATTAATATTTTGACAACCACCACGTGTCAAAAACTTGGAATTACATCATTAGATCCAACTACAACCCTACTAGAACTAGCTGACCAATCAGTAGTTAGACCAGAGGGTACACTACATGATGTAATGGTATATGTGGACTCCTAGGAATACCCTGCCGACTTTCTGATTATTAACCCCAAAAACCGACTAGATGGACAACATTTAATCTTAGGTAGACCTTGGCTAGCAACTAGTGATGCTTACATTGGTTGCCAACAAGGTGGAATGACTATAAATAGAGGGAGTAATGTCAAGAATTTAGCTCTATACCCTCCAGCACAACCGAGCTTAACAATAATGAAAACCAACAAACAACCTGTATCATATCTTAGAGAAAACATTAGATCACCATTATCTATAAAAGATGCCCTCAAATTTAAATACCAAATAGAGGATGACATCATTAACAATTTCATTAACCAATCCGGATCCAGATCCCATGTACAATTCCATATGATAGAAGCAGCATTCGATACCGAACTAGAAGAAGATCCCCTGAACGACATCCATGATCAATCTAAACTGACTACCTCTGTTTACAATAGAAAAACTATAGAAATTGAATTGGGAAAAACTTTTAACATTAACAAAAATATGACTGCTGAGCAAGAGGAAAAACTGGTCCAACTTCTGAGAAAATATAAGGAAGCCTTTGTAGGGACTACCTAGACATGAAGGGAATTGACCCCCTACTATGTACACACCACATATATACAGAAAAATATGCTAGGCCCATTCGCCAACCTCAAAGGAGATTGAATCCTCACCTGAAAGACATTGTGAACGCCGAGTTACAAAAGATTTTAGATGTAAACTTTATTTATCCAATATTTGATAGCAAGTGGGTATCCCCACTAGTAGTGGTGCCAAAGAAGAATGGAAAATGGAGTATATCTACAGAGAATTGAACAAAGCAACACAAAAATATCACTTTCCCCTTCCATTCATTGATCAGATATTAGATTCATTAGCAGGAAAGAAATTCTTTTCTTTCCTAGATGGCTTCAGTGGATACAATCAGATTCAGATTGCCCCTGAAGACTAAGATAAAACTACTTTTACCTGTCCATGGTTGAACATTCGCTTACAGAGTCTTACCCTTTGGCATATGCAATGCCCCTGCCACATTTCAAAGGGCCATCCTAAGCATTTTTTTAGATTTAATAAATGAAGGGCTCGAGGTATATATGGATGATTTCACACCATATGGAGATTATTTTGAACCAGCATTAGAAACACTGGAAAAGGTGATGTAAAGATGTATTGCCACCAGGCTTTTCTTGAGCCATGAAAAGTCTCATATGATGATGACTGAGGGACTCATCCTAGGTAATTATATCTCAGCAGCTGGGATACAAGTAGACCCAACTAAAATTAAGATAATCTTGTTAATACCTACACCTACTACACAAACAGAGGTACATAGTTTTCTGGGATTCGTTGGTTATTATAGAAGATTCATAGAACATTTTTCTCGGATTGTTGCACCTTTATATGCACTAACAGGCAATGTTGATTTTATTTGGACAGATAAGTGCAACCATGATTTTGAGGATCTAAAGAAGCTTGTATCAACAACCCCAGTGCTAAGGGGCCCAAATTGGTATTTGCCATTCCAAATTTCATCTGATGCTTCAGACACAGCGATTGGGGCAGTCCTTGGGCAGGATGAAGATAAAAAGCCATATGCAATTTATTATATTAGCAAAAATCTATCTCTTGCTGAACTATACTATACTGTAACTGAAAAAGAGTTTTTAGCTGTAATACATGCTGTAAATAAATTTAGCCATTATATCACTGGATATCCTGTTGTCTTATATACAAATCACTCTACCATAAAATATTTAACAAATAAACCCGTTACAAATGGTAGAGTAACAAGATCGTTGATTTTATTGCAGGAATTTGAAATCACAATAAAAGATCGACCTGGAAAAGAGAATCCTGTAGTTGATTTCTCTCATGAATACTGAAACCAGCGGATGCAACAACAATTGAAGATCAATTCCCAGATGAACATTTGTTTGCTGTTACTGTTAGAACACCATGGTATGTTGATGTTGCAAATTATTTAGCAGTAGGTAAATTACCCAAGCATCTAACCCCCAATGAACGAAAACAGATAGTACAGCGCAACACCCGATTCTCATGGATTGGGGGCTACCTATTTCATACAGGGGCAGATATGCACATCAGAAGATGTGTCTGCGAAGACAAAATATTTGACATTTTGAAAGCTTGTCATGGCAGACCTTGTGGCAGACATTTCGCAGAACGCAGAACTGATCACAAGGTTTTACAAACAGGCTATTACTGGCCTACAATCTTTAAATATGCTAAGAAGTTTGTACAGGCCTATGATAGTTGCCAAAGGGCAGGACGCCCTGGAAAATCCGATGAAATGCCTTTGCAGCCGCAGTTAGTAATTGAGCCATTCAAGTGTTGGGCACTCGACCTTATTGGTCCGATTAACCCATCATCAAATAAAAAAACATACATATTGGTAGCAACAGAATATATTACCAAATAGGTTGAAGTAGAGGCATTACCAAGAGCTACAGAGGACTCTGTGATTCATTTCCTGTTCCAAATATTTGGGCAATATGGCCTCCTGAGGGACATAATTACAGATGGAGGGCTGCAATTTGTAGGTAATAAAATTGCTTCAACATTAAAAAACTACCACATTCGACACACAATTACAACCCCTTACCACCCGCAGGCAAATGGCCAAGTAGAGAGCATGAATAAGGTGATAGAGGCAATACTTAAAAAAATAGTCGCATCGCACAGATGTGACTAGGCTTCAAGATTGCCGAAAGCCTTATGGGCATACCGAACAACATGGAGAAATACCACCGGCCATTCGCCATATCAGCTAGTATTTGGGAAAGAACCCATCTTTCCGATAGAATTCGAGATACAAACATTAAGAACAACACATGAGGTGGGTTTGAATTTAAATGAGGCCCAGAATAACATATTACAACAAATTAACGAGCTAGATGAAATCAGGCTCTCGGCTCTTCAATGCACTGCATTAATTCAACAGTAGGGAGAAAAATGGCACGACGCCCTGATCAAAAGGAAAATATTCCACGAAGGAGATTGGGCACTCCTATATGATTCCAGGTTTTAGGATTTTCTGGGAAAAATCCAGACTCGATGGTTTGGACCGTATGAAATACAGAAAGTGCATGACAATGGCACCATTACTTTGACTACTATTGATGGATTTGGACATTAGTTTAAAGCAAACGGTCACGGAGTGCGACTGTACCATAAACCGCTCACTCGGGAATCCTTTTAACAACAACTATGGGAAGATTCTAATATGCAGATTCTTGTTGAGGAAAATAATCCTTCCTCGACATTAGTTCACTTAATAACTCTTTTGCTTTCAAATTTTGTATATAAGTTTTTCTTTCCTGCTCGTATAAACTGCTTTCTGTACAGACTTTTTTTCCCTACTGTTCCTTTTCAAAGGAACGACACTTCTACATTTTTTCTATTCCTTTTTCAAAGGAACAACACTTTTGCATTTTTTTTTTCCTTTTCAAAGGAACAACATTTTCACATTTTTGTTGTTCCTTTCAAAGGAATGACATTTTCACATTTTTGTTGTTCCTTTTCAAAGGAACGACACTTTTGCATTTTTGATGTTCCTTTTCAAAGGGACAGCGTTTTTGCATTTTTGTTGTTCCTTTTCAAAGGAACGACATTTCCGCATTTTGGTTGTTCCTTTTTAAAGGAACAATATTTTCACATTTTTGTTGTTCCTTTTCAAAGGAACGACACTTTCGCATTTTTTTTCCTTTTCAAAGGAACAACACTTTCGCATTTTTGTTGTTCCTTTTCAAAGGAACAACACTTTCGCATTTTTGCTGTTCCTTTTCAAAGGAACACCACTTTCACATTTTTTGTTGTTCCTTTTCAAAGGAACAACATTTCCGCTAGATCGCATTTTTGCTATTCCTCTCAAAGGAACAACACCTCTGCCAAATTGCAATTTTGTTGTTCCTCTTAAGGAACGGCAGCTGTTCCATCTAAGGAACAAAACTTTTTGAGTGCATTTTTGTATGAACATCATTCTGAGAATTTCTTGTGAATAATGGTTCATTTGTCATGATCCCTTCACAGCATAAATTTAAATTCATGTAAGAACGCAAAACCAGAGGATACGAAAATCAACAAACAAAAGAAAAATTGTTATCCTTAAAGAAACTGCTTGGTATTGATAAGAAAAAGGGGGAAAGGATACAACTATTTATATCACCTTGCTGTTTTTTTTTCCACTCAAGCTAAGTGATTGATTATTTTTATCATGTTGGTTCTTCCCTACTCCTCATAACTCTCTTTGATTATTATTATCGAATAAGAATAAGGGTATAATTTTCTCTATTGAGATGTTCAGACTTCTTCCACCATCCCTACTCTTAAGGAGTGATGAGCCATCCTCTATATATAAATAGGAAGTGCTATATAAAAGAAAAAGAAAAGAAAAAAAATATCTATCTGATCACTAAGAATTCTATGATTTGGCAGATGGAGGATAGGGGGTCTCATCAAGAGTCAGCCTACCATGTTCATAAGGAAGCAATGAAGTGGCATTCCCATTATGGCCACCACACTAGGGAAATGATAGAAGAGGCACATAAGAACAATAAAATCCCTTGGAACAAGAGGTCTCATGACGAGCCGGACTGCCACCTTTCATTCCTTTCTGGTGAATGGCATTGAGACTCATCTGGTTACCAAGCCAACTCAATGGCCTCCATTCTCTCAAAAAGCACTTTCCTAGGCATACATAAAGGATTATGGTTCCAAGGGTGAAAAAAGAAACTTTGTCAAGGTTATGAACACCTATGGGCAACAAAGCTCTATTGATGGTATTGAAGTCATATTACTACACATCAATGGTCATTATAAACCCTCTTCTTATATCTTTATCTTGATCTCAAATGAGAGTATGTTGTAAAATCCTTTTGAACCTATTACACATGAAATATTGTTTAAAAATCAATCATAATGGTTAAGTGGATAATGACTGCATAAGCACTTTTACTGACATCAGCTGTCCTCTCCCCTATTTTTTGCATCATTTCATAGCATTTCTATATCTATTTGTGATTTTCATCATAAGCCTCGATTTCAATAATTCCCTACTCTTACAATCATTCCATGAATCTATACGTCGTTTCTTTTTTCTGTACGATTACCATCCAGTACGTCGCTCCTCCATTTTCCAGTCAAGGACGACCTATAATATTTCAAGGGGGCGCGGGTGATCTCCAAAATACACTGGCAGACGTGTCAATTCCTTATTTGGAGGTACTACGACTTCATCAGATCTCGGAAATAGCAATTTTAACGATATTGACATTTTCCAATATGCATAGTTGTGCTGTTCCATTGTCATTTCTGTGTTTTGAAAAAAATTAACAGTGTACTAAGCCTAGAAGAAATGGGAGGCAGAGCAATACGCAGGGAACAACAAGTGCTAATAATTTCCAATGCTGCACAAGCAATTCTAGAAAGAGCAGGATGGATCAATTACCTTACACGGCTACAACAGTCCCATGAAACTATGGCCATTGAATTTCTACAGAATTTGCAGGAAGATTATTCCATGGTGAGGGGAAGGCGAATAATGGTAACAAAGGTGATAATTGCAGAAATATCTAGACTACCGGCAGTCGAACCAGTATGGACCAAGAAAAAAGTGAGACTTCGAGACGCCATAGCCATCTTCCAGGACGAAGGACAGAACCTTATCGTCAAAGGAAAAGGAGTCCTACCTACAACCCTGGGAGAACCATGGGTAGAATTAGCCAGAATAGTGCAAAGCTACATCACATTCGATGGGAGAAAGGATGTGGTAATACCACGCCATCTCAAATTATTAGCAATATTAAGATAGAAATGTGTTGTAAATTTGCCTGCATATTTAATTTCTTTATTGCATGACGCCGCTCGGAGCATAAGGAAATCACGTCATATAGAAATGGTAGTAAGTCATCATGGTTTAATTCGATTAATAGTTAATCATAGTATTGCTCAACATCAGTCTAGTTGGGAAGAATTGGTATTTTCAATAGACGGGGGACTGGCCTTTCCAGCCCCGAAAAGAAAAAGAACCACCAACACATCAACTAGACCGCAGAAATGCAGACAGTCCCTTAGATCGAGGAAAAGTAGGGGAATGTTGGGAAATCTCCAAGATAATAGTAGCCAACCCTTAGAAATATTGGACTTTGAGGATGAGCAACCCCCACAACTCGAAGGAGGGGAAAATGTGGAAGAAGTATTGGAGGAAGAAACTAAGCGCTTTGTTGCAAGTCCACTACAAAGTCCATTGCAGGAAGACGAATTGGCCCAAATTTTGGCCAATATGGGTGAGTATATTCAACCACAGAGCCCGCTCAACCTCAATATTAAGGTAGTACAATCATAGGAACACTCTGCTCATAGTGAGAGTGCATCCGAGGAAATGAATGATGAGGAAGAAGAAGAAGCATAGTCACAGGAACACTCTGCTCATATTAAGAGTGCATTCGAGGAAATGAATGATGAGGAAGAATAATAAGCACAGTCATAGGAACACTCTGCTCACAGTAAGAGTGCATCCAAGGAAACGAATGATGAGGAAGAAGAAGAAGCAGAAGCCACTTGGGAAGTGGCAAATCAAACCAGGGTTACCTTCCCTGAGGAACCAAATCGTGATGATGAGAACACTGAAGAAGTGTTCCAAACAGAAAATATGGAAACAAGCCAAGGCGAGGGCACAGTCCTTGAAGAACAAAGCCCAACTATGCAGCCAAGTCTATTTGAGGAAATAGCTGTTCCTCCCAAGAAAAAGAAGAATATGAATGAAATCAAGAGGCTGCGAAAGGAACAACAAAGGATACTGAATGTAATAAAACAACTCATACAATAGATAAGGGCCCTAAAAATGGGGAAAATCTCAAAAAGAACCCCAAGAACAAGAGATGCAGCCACCCGAATGAAACCCCATAAAATAAAGGCCACGAGGACTCAAACGAAGCCCATATCCTTTTAGGACAGCAAGGAACAACATGCGGTTGTTACAGACACAGTGACCCAAACAAAAGATACACCAGTCTGTAATAAGGATGTCCAAACGGAGGCACTATCCTCTAGCATCACGACTGACCAGACAATTTATGATAAAGGGACACAGACTGTAGGAACCATATGTCGCAATAAGAAGATCCAGGTAGATCTTTATCCCAAAAGTGTTTCGACGAACAATGATCCTAGGATAGTGAAACTCCAAGAGGATCTGGCACAGGCTCAACAAACAATAGGAAAACTCACAAAAGAGACTGTTCCTCAGGAGAAATACCAAAAGTTATAGCAGCAATTTAAGAACATCAATGCATCAAAGAGTGAGGCCTTTGATAAATGTCAGAAGGCAGAGGAAAAAGTTGAAAAGGTAACAAATAAGCTAAACTCAATCATAAGCTGAATGGATACCCTATGTTCTCTATTTACTGATGTTCTAGCCTATAGGGCACCTGCCAAAAATTATGCTTTGTTTTTTTTAGAAAGGTATTTACAGTTAAAAATCAAGGCTGTCAAGGCAGGGGTGCCTATAGAGTTAAAAACTATTGATGATTTCATAAACTGCTGTAAACATTATGGAGTGAAAGTCCAGCGATTGCTATGTGAATTTTATTTGCATAATTTTGTGTTGGAGGAGGAAATGGAAAAGAATCCCAGTCCTTTTGTGGGTGATATCCAGTTTCAGGCATTCATATCATTTGTTGTTAATCAGATAAAGTGGCTCAAGGTCCATAATAATTTTCAGAGACAAGAAAATAGGATGGACCTCTAGGTTAGAGGTGAAACAAAAACCCATCACAATTGTGGGCTAAACATAAAAGCTTAATGAAAAAGGAGGGTGTGATCCAGATCTTGGGACCCATCCATAAAGCAATTGTTCAGAGGAGTACAATACTTCCTTTCAATCAAAGACCCTGCCATAGCAACCGCTAAACTCTGATGGAAGACTTCCAATCAAAATATCCAGGACAGAGAACCCTTCAATTATAAAAATTTTAAATTAGTTGCCAATCGCCTGGTTACCTATAGTAACCTCATCTTGAGAGAAGGTCCACTTTGGCTACGTTGTAGATCTCGAAGCCCCATTATCTAGTATCCTGCAGCAGGATATAAGGCCATATACGAATTGCCTGAGGAGCAGACAGGAGCCATTTTTGAAGTTTTAGCTGCAAATCATGGTTTTAGACCAGTTCATGAAAATCCCTCTACAGCCTATTCCCTAACTGCCTTGCATGTAAATTACATGGTTTTCATGAGGACATGAAAAAAGGTAAGCAGGGGGGTGTGTTGAGCGATGGAAAAGGTATGCATTTTCCATTTATTTCTTTATCTTTTCCTTTGGATCATAACTCCTTTACATTCTAAAATGGTAATATGTTAAAGAATTATGAAAGAATTAAGGAGATTTGTGATTGATGCAAAATAAATGATTACTGTCATTTTTTTTCTATACAGAAAATGAAGGAAATAGAAAACCACTATTCAGAAGAAAAAGACAAAGCAGAAGCAATTTTTGTCCCTTCCCCAGGAAGCCGTATCTAGACAAGGAGATCAAGATCAGAGCGCATAATCTAGGAGAAGAAAGGGAAAGCACAACATCAGCGCAAGAAGACAAAACGATAAACTGGAAATTAAAGATAGAGTGAATCCCTCAGGATCCTTTGATCCTAAGGGATCGCTGCTTCAGAGCTTATCTGCACTCTTGATATATCTGCCTGGCCATTATAAAAAGGGACAGCACTTGTAGCCCAGGGGGGCATGTATTATCATTTTGCAGAAATTACTGTTGTAATCTCAACTTTGATCTTGACTCTCTTTGAAGAGCGATATCTGTAAACTTTGCCATACATGATTAATATATAACTCAGTTGTTGTTCCATTATCTGATCCTGGAGTAAACTTAGCAGTGCTTCCTTGGTGGCTAAGGGCCCGACCCTGGTGGATTCACCTGCTTCTTATATCACTATTTTACAATTATAGTCTTGTGTGGTTTGATTTCCTTTGCATTTCCTTAATTCGCTTTATTCGGTAATCTCTTGTTTATGAACATTTGGAATTGCTCTGTTATATCGAAATCATAATTGGATTGCGTTGGTGACAAAATTATTAATTATAACTTGAAATGTCCTGTTGTTCATTTTGATCTAATACTGCGTTGTCTAATTCAGATTGTTGTTCATCTAATTGTTGTTCACTTATAATTGCGGTTGCTATTCAATTAAGTTACTGTTCAATTGTAACTGCGATTGCCATTCCTTTAATACCTGCGATTTATGTTAATTCTGATAGAATAAGGTTGCTGATTCAGTTTAACTTATAGTCGTCGTGTGTTTCCAGTTGATTTGCTTTGCTGTTACCTTGGATTAAGATTGTTGTTCAATTCATTTTTGTTAGGATAAACTCTGCTGTTTAATTCATTTATGATAAGTCAAGCTTTGTTGTTCAGTTTTTCAGTAAACTTAGTTGTTGTTCCTTTTCTGTCAATTGAATTGCTATTTCCAGTTATTTGCTTTAGTGTGGATTGAAGGATCTACAACTATAAAGGATACTGACTACTGCTGTCTAAGTTCTCAGATTGGAATCTTGCCTATGATTGATTTTCATTTGCATCAATTTACAGGGGAGAGAGTTATCATTATTGAGTCCTCAACTAATGATTGTTTGAGTGAATGATTTAGTTATAGAACATTTCAGTTTCTTGCTGTTACAATTAGATTTTGTTTCCAACATTCATTTACCTTTGCATTTTAAAGCACTATACTACAAAACATTACTCTTGAGCAAGTGACTGACTTAGATTGAGTACACTATTGAGATAAAAAATCGTCCCTGGATTGATAATTGATGTAGGATAAATAGGGGTTAAAAGGACACATTTTATATCTCAACAGAACCTTCCTCAAATTGAGGTTGATCATGATGATTAAAGACTAATCCAACCCTCCCATTGCACTTTTGGAGCATTTTGAACCCTAAAAGCGCATGGAATCATGTCTAGAGAGACGTTATAGCTCTCACACATGTGGGAAAATGTCGACATATTTTATTTTGTTGAGCTATTGAGTTGGATTGTAACCCGTTTAATTTTTTTCTATTCAAAATTAAATGTGTTTAGGGGATTTTAGTTGAGTTAATGGAGTGATTGACCTCATATAAAAGAAGGATTGTGAAAAATCCTATAATGCAATTGTTGAATACTTATCTTTTAACTGTTAATAGTTTATTTGTCTTTTGAATTATTATTCATGAAATAACAATAAATTCTCTATTTAATTCTTCACAATAAAAATGTTGTGGAATATAAAATACAAAACTGAGAAGTAAATGCACACACACAAAAATATAACATCGTTCTTTTTGGAGAATTGTCCATAGAAAAACCTTGAAGGGAAAACTAGTGTAGCAGATGAGGATTTCATTATTATTCTTCAAAAATTCAAGAGTACATATATCTTCTTTCCAATCTCACAAAGCTCCGAAAATATTCTATTGGTAAATTAATTGGAAGACACCCTTGTCTCCCTCTACAACTAATCTGGCCTCTCATAGCCTGCTCGTACTCTCCCTGGCCACTTACAATGCAACCCAGAAATGTGCACTGCTTGGCTAAATAAATTCATAAAACTCTAGAAATACCTCTAGATATGTCATCTAGCCTCCCTCTGCCTCTGAAATCCACTCACTCTACCTTTGGGACACTGGTCTGGAAACTAGGAACTAAAACGTGGCTCTTCTAGCAACTCACATTAGGTAAACTGACTAACTCGCATTGTTGTATTCAGCCTCCTCTCCAGATGAATTTTTTCCTCCTCTTTCATATCTCCTGGACATCGAAAAATGCTAAGGAAAATTCCTCCAGACTCCTAATCTCAAAACTCTACTAACCACCCGCTCTGATGTTGTCCCTGACTTCAACTGCACCCTTGCTGAAAATTTGCAACTGGGTAGTCAAACTACTCAACTCATAACTGATGCCATCTCCAAGTCCTTTGACTTGCTCTTATAATCTCTCATTGGAGAATCAATGGCCACAATCACCTCTCAAACAATCACTAAGATCAATTCGACTTGATCAATAGAA
Organism: Pinus taeda; assembly: GCA_000404065.3. Taxonomy (NCBI): domain Eukaryota; kingdom Viridiplantae; phylum Streptophyta; class Pinopsida; order Pinales; family Pinaceae; genus Pinus; species Pinus taeda. The sequence continues at coordinate 12,168 of APFE031625398.1, read as the reverse complement.
ATCGCTAGAGTAAAGTCAAATTTCCTTAATTAATTCCTTTTAATTAACCACTTATCCTAAGTTAGATTTAGGAAATATTTTAATTATGGCTAATTAATTTAATTAAGGCTTCTCCAAGTATTTTCTCGTAAAACCTTTTTTGGCAAAGTCTTGGCAAATTATTGCTTGTATAATCCATTTTCCTTGAAATCCCCAAAATACCTCCTAGAGAGCTTTTCTTCTAGTTAAATTCTCCCTCATAAAAAGATATTTATGATTTGGAAGTGAAAAATAGGGTTTTCTACCTTATTTCATGCATGAATTGGATATCTCTATATTTTAAACCCCTAATACTCCATAACCCAAGTAGGGAAAGGCACTGGGATTCTAGTGATAATCAAAACTCATTAAAATATTTGAATTTTTCATCCTTTCTTACTTTCTTGGCCCTTTAAGGCAAATTGTTAGGGTTAGAGCAAGGGTTGAATTAAACTAGGGCTTAATCCATTGAAATGTTGGAGCTGATTTAGATTGCTTTCACCTTGATTGACATCACACACTCAAAATATAGCTTTGTTAATGGTGAAAAGTGCTTCTTTAGGGTTGACTTCATTAACCCTAGGTAATTTACTATCCTATTAAAATCCTAATTCTATACAAGGCTTCAACTTAGTGTTTGTTTAAGGTTTTACCATCTCATAATGTTGATAAAATCTTTAAGTAAATCTTTTCCTTTTGCTTACATGCTTAGACGTACTCTTGTTGAACCATATCTTGAAACCCTAGGTACCAAGAACTATTTTCAAGGCTTAGTTTATGGTACATTTCTCCTTAAAGAATTGTGCCCTACTCCAACTAGGAAGTTTCTTGGTTAACCATTCACATACATCACCTTGAACCAATTGAATTTTAACATATTTTAGATGATATATATTGGGAAGCCTCCCATGTGGTGAAATTACACTAAAGAGAAGGAGGTCGAAGTATAAGGTGACAGTGAAAACAACCTCATTATTGTCTTAGTATAGTTCTTACCTTGTGAGGCCTCTCACAAGGCCTGCTAGCTTTCGAGGCAACAAGGCCACTTTGCATTGAGAAATTTGAATTGCTTTGGGAAGTGTGAAATTTTGTTGACTGCGAGATTTCCATGTTTGAGAAACATCTAAGGGACACCATAAGAAATCCAAGTCCACCATAGACTCTAAAGACTAATAACCATGTGAAATGACATAGGTGCACCTGACATATACTAGACTAGCCCCTATATTGGTGATCACCCTACAAAAATAAGGCTCCTATAAAACCATAAGTCCTCATATAAGTTCATTAAAGGTCCTCCAATTCTATTGAGGACAAAAGGATCCAAAAATGAACTCAAAGGGGCCAACCATGGTTCATCCAAAACAAACTATCACAACATGACACAAGGTCTAGGATGATTACAAAGCCTCACATGGTTGTTACATGGCTTTTGACTTGTCACCTTCGACTTACAATGGTGCAAAAAATGTTGCATGATTGTATAGGTACCCCTACTAGTATAACGGGTAATAGATGGAATGATTCATGTTTCCTTTATGGGATTATCCTCAATGATATACATTAATAATGTACATTTTCTAGACATCACCGATGTTAGTACTCTCATTGATGTGTTATAAGTTTCAGTTCTAAGGGGAGTACCACATATGATTTGATAGTGATCTAACCTTTTTCTTAAGGTTGGATGATAATTTTTTATGTAATAATATCTTGGTGGTGGTAAACTTGAGGTTGGGCTTTATATTTTGTTGTTATCATGGTGGGGTCTTGCCAAGGAGAGCATATTTTATTTACATCATACAACACTTTATTAGAGTGAATCCTTCAATTGAACACAATGATTTAATATGTTGGTGATTATTTGGATGGGGATTGTTAACCACCAAAAAATGGGTAGCCCATAGGAGAAAAAGTTTATGCTCCTTGGACAGCTAGTTAGCGGACAACCCTATATGATTAGCGCATTACATGATACAAGGATCCTCGACTTCTCACCGTGGTCAAATTTTTCGCCCCCCTTTCGACATCCCTTCTTGAAGGAAGGTTGGTTGTTGATATGGATTGGATCATTATATTTTTTGTCTTCCATCTTGATGCATTTGAAGTGGAAAAAGTGGAGAAATCAACTCACATTATTATTTTTATCGGCGGGACCCAATTTGGCAAAACGAGGTCTGAAACCTTCCGAGAGCATTTTGAGGCATAATACGACATTTTTGGGGGACAAAAATTTGATGCTTTAGTGCAGCATCATTTCATGTTGTTCTACACACAGAGAAATTTCCAACAACACAAGAAGTGCATTAATCAGTGTATGTATGCAAAAGTTATGCCACTCAGAAGTCGGCCTTTCTGTTTTCACACCTATAGTTCAGGAGGATGTCACGTCAACCCCCATTATTGATGTAAAAGGGGATAGCCATGTGATTGTGATGTAAAATACCTTAGAATATTCTATATTGTAACTCTAGTTAGGAGTTGATGTAGTCAAAATTAACCACTAGTAGGCTATTAGATTGTGTTATAACTGGGCCACTAGGAGGAAGAGGCATTCCATTCTTTCGAGAAAATTTAGTTCCATAGATGAGCAAAGATAGTCAAGAGAGATATGAGGTAAAGCACAAAGAGAGGATTTTTGTATTGTAGCATCCCACAGGCCACATGCATTACTTCTTTGTACCTACAACCATATTTCCAGACAGAGAAAGAGAGCGAAGCGACCTCATCTTCCAGTTGGGTTTTCTCTCAAAAGGGTTTCCCAGAGAGAATATCTCATGTATTATGTGTGTGTGTGAGAGAATTTTTTTCATTCTATGCTTTTATGCATAATTTCCGTTTGCATGCATGCACTAATTACAATTAAATCTACAAATCTTAAAGTTTAATAAAACTATAATAGTGTAGAATCTCATATTTTTAATATAATATTATTAGATTTGTTTTGACAAACTGTCAAGTGGAATATCCATGGTAGTTTACAGATCATTTGGTACTTAATAGGGTTTCTTTGGGTATTTTGTGGAGATTGTAGGGATATAAATCAGCTGGGCCGAAATCATAAAACCCTAATCATGTCCAACGAATCTGTAAATGAACCTCATGATCCTACAGAGGTGAGGTTTACACGATTGCAACAACAAGTTACAGATATCAACCGCAATGTAAGCATAATTGTGGAGGACTTTAATAGAAAGTTGGGTATATTTGGAGAATATGGGGGCTCAAATGCAGAGGACAAATCAAAACGTGGATCAGAAGATCAGAGAGAAACAGAGAACTAGTTGAAGAAAGGACCTGAAAAGGATCAACCCAGTTCGAGTGTCATAAACCAATCACAATCCCTATTTAAAATGGAAGTAGAAGTCTATATAAAGCCATACCATGACAAGATCGATTCTCTAAAGATGAACCATTGGTTGTAGCAACTAGAAGTTTATTTTAGTGTCCATCAGATCAAGGAAGGAAAAAAATATCTCATTTGCGTTGCTGAAATTAGAGGCCCATGCAATGACTTGGTGGGAGAGCCACACAAAAATGATGAGGGTGGAGGGAGAACCTATAGTGACTAAGTGGGAGGATTTCAAAACCCGCATTAAGTCATAGCTTTATCCCATTGGGTACATGGAGGACCAGTGGATCAGGTGGCATTACTTCAGGCAAAAGTCAGGTCAAAGCGTGTAGGAGTACACCACGAAATTCAGGAACATGGCTATAATGTTGGGTATCTCTCCAAAGAACCCATATGTACTTCTAAAGTATTTGGGGGGTCTACACCACCATCTGCGTGAGAAAGTGATTTTGTTCAAGCCTAAATCGATGGATGAGGCTTGGGTATAGGAATAGTACATGGACAACATAGGCCTGAAGAGAGTGCAATCAAGTGGATCGAAGAAGAAGGAGAAACAAGAAGATTTTAAGGAGGGAAAGAAGAATAAAAAAGGGGGAAAGATAAGATATGGTAGCCACAACAAAATAATGGAAAGATCCTAGAAACAACTGCAACATCGATGGCCATACAAGGGAAAAATGTTAGAAGTTGCATCCAGATTTAAACCCGAAGAACAAGAAGAAGGATAAAAAGAAGAAGAATCTCATGGCCACTAATTCGAGCAACCAAGTTGAAAGCTGCTCGGATATGTATGAGAAGATCATATGTACGTCAGTACAAAAGGAGGTGAATCTAAGTAGCCTTCAGCAACAGGAAGGGAAAGAAATGATGAAACTCTTCCATATTAAGATAAAGGTATGGAAGACAAATATTGATACTCTATTTGACTCAGGATCGCAGGAAAATATCATTATAGTAGAGCTGGTCAAGAAGTTGGGGCTAGAAGTTCATGATCATCTAAACCCATATCCCTTGGGATGGGTAAATAAGGATGCAGACTTGAAGATAATAAAACAATGTAAAATTAAATTTGTTATTAGTGTTGATGTTATTGATAAACTAGACCTAGATGTGGTTTCCCTTGATGTATGTGGAATCGTGTTTGGGAGTCCATACATGTACATGTGTGATGCAATATTCATGATGATATCAAACCAGTATCCGCTTGTCAAGGATGAAAAATCATTCATCATCAACGGGCAACAAGGAAAGTCGAAAATATCACTAGTAAGTGCCAACCAAGCCAAGAAATTGATCAGTTCCAGCAAGAAGTATGTTTTATTATTTTTAAGAGAAAGTCAGTATGAAGAGGAGTCAATAAGAGGCAAGGAATCCCTGAAGGGTGTACTAAGAAATAGAAACAACAATTGGATGATTTGTTACATGCATACAAGGATGTGTTCTGAGAGCCTAAACGGTTACCACCTAAGAGATAACTGGAGCATGAGATCCAACTATTTACAGACTCCCCATTGCCAAATATTGGGTTGTACAGGAAATCTATTACATAAGAAAGTGAGGTGAAGAAATAATTGCAATAGCTGTTGGAATAGGGTGTCATTCAACCGAGTACATCACCATGTGGGTCACCCATCATCATTGTGCTAAATAAGGATGGGACTTGGTGGATGTGTATAGATTACAGGTCATTGAAAAAAATCGCACTCAAGAATAGATACCCACTACCCAAGATAGATGATATACTAGATTAGTTGTAGCAAGAAAAGTTCTTTACCAAGTTGGGCTTGAAGTCAAGATGTCACCGGGTCTGAGTCAAAGAAGAAGATACATGGAAGACCATCTTCAAAACCAAGAAAGGTTTGTATTAGCAGTTATTCATGCCATTTGGCCTATGTAATGCACCAACTACATTTATGAGATTAATGAATGATGTATTGCACTCGTTTATAGATTCATTTGTTATTGTCTATTTGGATGATATACTAGTATATAGTTCTACCTAGGATGAGCGTATGTCATGTTCGAAATAGGTGTCATGTTCGAAATAGGTGCTGGAAACATTGAAGAAGCACCAGATGCTAGAAAATCTCAAGAAGTGCCAGTTTGTGCAACAGTATTTGATGTATATGGGGTATGTTATTGGTGGAGGAGAGCTGAAGATAGATCCTTCCAAGATGAAGGCCATCATGAAATGGTTGGTGCCTACTAATGTTTATGAGGTTAGGAGTTTCATTGGGGTAGCACAATACCTTAGGAAGTTCATAGCCTCATTTTTAGCGGTAGCAACACTGCTCCATGCCATAAAAGAAAGTGGTAAGATTTTCTAGTGGGGAAAGGTCAGTAAAGGGCTTTCGAAGAGCTAAAGAAGAAGATCATCCAAGCACCAGTTCTGGCATTACCAAACTTGTAGCGACCCTTTGAAGTGGAGATAGATGCAATTGGGTATGATATGAGAGTTGTCTTGATGCAGGGAGGAAGGCTTGTATGCTACCATCCTGAAGTATTTCATGGGAAAATCCTTAGCTACCATACCTACGACAAGGAGCTCTATGCCACGGTGCAAGTTGTGTAGAAGTGGAAGCACTATCTGATGGGGAAGGAGACATTAATCCACACAAATCACTAGTTGTTATAGTACTTGTAGTTCCAGAGTAAGCTACAACAAACCAAGCATTACAAGTGGATGGGGTTTTTACAACGGTTTCATTAGGTAATCAAGTATAAGAAGGGAAGCACAAACAAGTTAGTCGACATGCTTTCAAGGCCACCCACATCAAAGATCATAGCTTTCGGGAATTCTATTCATACGGAACCATTCACCCATGATGCATATAAAGAGGCATATTCAGAAGATGAGGACTTCAAGGAGGTGTATCAACAGTTGCAGAGTTAGAATCATGTGCATGATGGCGACAACACCATTGACTACCATATTCATGTTGTGTTACTCTACATGTTGGATAAGCTATGTGTTCCTAAAGGTGAGCGATCACATTTGATCAGAGAGGATCACACCTCCAAGGTTACAGGGAACTTTGGTGTAGGGAAGACCGTGGCTAACTTGCAAAGGTATGTGTATTGGCCCAATATGTAAGAGCATGAATCTAGGTTCATAAGAGGATGCATGATTTGTTGTACCAAAAATCCTAGCGATATGAAACAGGGTCTATTTCATCCCTTACCTATACCTACTCATCCTAGGGAAATAATTTTCATGGACTTTGTGTGAGGTTTACTAAGAACTAGGAAGGGACATGACTACTCATTCATGGTAGTTTACAGGTTCAGCAAGATGTGCATAATGATTTCCTACAAAAATACCATCAACAAACAAGAAGCAACAAACTTGTTCTTTGGACAAGTCTGGGTGCACTTTGGGATACCAAGGAGCATCATTTTAGACAGGGATATAAGATTTCTTAGTGCATTCTGGACTACGTTGTTGGAGAATATGGACACAAAGTTGAAGAGGTCTACAACATTCCATCCATAGACAGATGGGCAGACAGAAGTAGTGAATAGGAATTTGGTGCAACCTCTGAGGGGATACAACTAGAAACATCTGATGACCTGGGATGAAAATATGGTATATATACAACATTCTTATAATAGAGTCATCTACACTTCTACAGGAAAGTCCCTATTTGAGAATTGTTTTGAATATTTTCCACCTTGAACTTTGGATATTTCATATGGGAAACAAGGAGGAGTGAGGGAAGAGCTTATAGGAGATACTTTGAGGGCTGAAAAATTTATAGAGAAGATTAGGCAGATCCATTTACAGGTACAAGAAACATTACAGAAGTCATAGGATAAGTATAAGGCCAAACATGATCAACACTAAATAGGAAAGTCATTCAAGGTGGGAGACAGAGTATGGCTACAGTTGAACAAGGATAGGTTGCAGGGGCCTGGTGAGGAAATCAAGGCTCTTAGGTATGGTCCCTTTGAGATAATGGAAAAGGTGGGTGATAATGTCTATCAAATATTTTACCACCATATATACATGCTTACTTAGTTGTGAATGTAGAGAATTTGAAACTCTATGAGCCTTCCATTCTAGATATGGAAAAGGAGCAGGTCCTACATTGTGTGGAGGATTTGGAACCATATGCTCAGGAAGAGTTGAAAAAATATCTTGTTTTGAAAAAGAGGTCTAGAACTACAAGACAGGGGCAACATTACCTTTGGTAGATTGGATTGAAGGGACAACATCTAGGCAAAGCTAAATGGTACACCAGAGAGTAGGTGAAGGAAAAATTTCCTCACCTCATTCAATAGAAGCTTTTGGGGAAAAAATCCTCCCAAAATGGGGAGGTGTGATCTGGATTAGATCATTATATTATTTTTCATCCATCTCCATGCATTTGAAGTGAAAAAAGACGAGGAATAATCTCACAAGACCATTTTTACTGGCGGAACCCAGTTTGGCAAAATGGAGTCTGATGTCTTCTAGGAGAATTTTGAGGCATCAAACGAAATTTTTCAGGGGGGAGAACTTGTTTCTTTACTGTAGCACCATTTCATGTTTTCTTACACACAAATATATTTCCAACGATGCAAGAAGCACATCAATCAGAGTCTATATGCAAAAGTTATGCCACTCAGAAGGCTACCTTCATGTTTTCACACCTATAGTTCGGGAGGATGCTGTGTCAGCCCCCATTATTCATGGAAAATGGGATAGCCATATGATTGTGATGTAAAATACTCTAGAAGATTCTATATTATAAATCTAGTTAAGAGTTGATGTAGTCAAAATTAACCACTAGTAGGCTATCGGTTTGTGTTATAAAAGGCCACTAGGAGGAAGAGGCATTCCATTATTTCGAGAGAATTTTGTTCCATAGATGAGAAAAGATAGCCAGGAGAGATAGGAGGTAGAGCACACACAGAGGATATGTGAACTGTAGTAACCCATGGGCCACATACATTAGTTATTTTTACCGGCATCCTTATTTCTAGATAGAGAAAGATGGCGAAGTGGCCTCACCTTCCAGCTGGGTTTTCTCCTAAAAGGGTTTCCCAGAGAGCATATCTTGTGTCTTATGTGTGTGTGTGTGTGTGATTGCTTTGTAATTCGCAATTTTTCTGCATAATTTCCATTCACATGCATGCACTAATTACAATTAAATATACATATCTTAAAGTTTAATAAAACTATAATAGTGTAGAATCTCGGATTTTTAATATAATATTATCACATCCATTGTGATGAAATGTTCGGTGGAATATCCACGATATTTTATAGACTAGTCATCCATTGGTGGGTACTTTAACCATTTTTTAATCATGTTATTTCACTTAATGTTTTGGGCATACTAATATGAACCAAGGCATGATCTAGATGATTGACCGATCTTGATTATATTTTGGTTCCCTCACTTCACGTAAGAGGTTAGTCTTTGACTCTAGTCCAATTAGACCTCCTCTAATGCCTTAGGCTTCTAAGAATTACATTAATGGGGAGGCATTGATTGAGGTAGCTTGTTCAAGGTATATACTTACTATTGGTGGCTGAATTTGCATCTTTTGACCCACCTTTTTACCATGTTTCCTGTATCCATTTTACACCATTGTTGGTCAATTTACATTCTAAACCGTACAGGTTTACCTCTTGTCATGTCGTTATGAATTATTACTCAATGAAGCCTAGTCATAGGGGATTGTTGCCTAAGTGGCTTGCTAATTCGATTATTTTTGCACATCTGGAGGAAGAACGATCAAGACCATGGTTTAACGAATGGTGACCATCGAGTTGGCAGCACTATTGTGGGACATCAACTGCAACAATGGATCAACCTCTCAATCAACACACTGTTATATTCTATTTTACTTTAGGAACCACTATGTAATTGTAGGCAGACAAATGTCATAATTCTAGGAGTTCTTAGTGTTAACAAATTGTATAAGTAAAGTTACGGGGCTATGAAAGCCAGCAGTTAAGATCGCAAGAGAATTACGTTAAATTTGAGTCTGTAAAAACATACTTTGTAATGCCCTTTTTTATTAATGGAATTATGATCTTCTGAGCATTTTGTGATTTCTTGATCTTGCCACAACCATGATCAGGAAGTTGGGCCCACTCTCCCGACTAGGTGTTGGAATAGATGTGTGCATAAGTTTATTTCGATTGAGTTATTTATTGTTGTGAATGATTATCAGTGTGTTGTTGTGAGTCTTAATTTGTTGTTACTTTTGTTTTTGTTACTCTTATTGTTGTTAAAATTTTTGCTTGATGTTACACATTGTTCAGTTTATAATTGAATGTTCAATGTTGGGTAGGGAAATTGTGGCCTGCATATACTTTGCATGGTAGCTTTAAAATAACTCATAGAGCCCTCGGTTGATAATTAATGTGGAATTGGGTGAATTTCATGATTCATATCTGAACACCAACATTTTGGCGTCATTGTTGAGGAGGCTATGAAGGTGCAAAAGTACGACCAGTATTGACCATAGCACTGATCTCTTGTCCTGGGGAGGGAATTTTTCACCCTGCTCTGGGACTTGAGCATTAGATCATTTTGGTTGCTTTGATTTATTGTTTTTTACAACCACTCTCTTATCCTAGGGAAGCAATTTTTTACCCTGCTCCAGGGCCTAAGCATTATATTGTCATGTTTTCTTTTTCATAGGAACCACTCTCTCGTCATGGGAAGGGAACGTTTTATGTCACCCTGTTTCAGGTCTTGAGCTTAGATTTGTGATTGGTTTATTTTCTTCTTTTTCTTTTTTCTAGGGCCACTCTCTCATCCTAGGGAGGTAATTCCTCACCCTACTCTAGGTCCTGAGATTTTGATTTTCTTGAATGTTTTCCTTTTATTTTCTAATTGCATGAACAAAGATACAAATAAAAGGGGCAGAGGAAGACCCCCAAAAAGAAGAGGGAGAGATCTAGGGAAAAACACCTACATCCAAGAGATCATTTCAAGAGACGAGTCATGAGCATCGTCGTGAGTTGCTGTTAGGGTGAGATCTCATACGAGATCCAGAGGGCAATTAGTTTCACAACTAGAACCCCCCCAATGATAGAAGTGAAATTCAGGGAAGAAGAAATAGCAAGTAGAGGATATGAGGAACTGCATATTGCAAGTTCAAAGGAAGAAGATTTGAGGGAACTCTCTGCACCATTTGATTGAGGAAATGTTGTTAAACAACCTCATCCGCTTGTTATAGAAAAAACAGAGCCGGAACCTGTTGAGATTCCAAGTGAATATTGGAAGATATTTATGGCTCCTGCAACTTCTTCAATCGAATTCCCAATTGGAGATATCATAGGTGTTATGAAACCAACTCACAAAAAGATAGAAAAGATAGTTGAATGCCTTAGAATTCAGCCTCTTCGAGGGGGCAACCTCCTTTACATTACACAAATAAACAATTCTTGGATGATACAAATGACAAGACCTCCTTTCTATATATAGGAGTCTAAGGGGTCATAATATACTCAAAGCCGACATAACAATAATAATGTAAGGGAAAAATAATAACAATAGTGGGCTTCTATGGGGCACAATAATAACAATATGGGGACTACATGGGAACAACAATGTAATAAGGTGGTTGTACTAATACCAATAAGGGGTTACACTAGTAGTATAGGGACCTAACATGCCCCTCTCCTTCAAAAAGTGTTGTCCTCAACACTTGAGTAGTTCTTCATGCTTTTATATAAAATTCTTGTCCTCCCATGTGGAATCTTCAACAAGTAAATTCTTCCACTTGATGAGATACTCTAAAATTGAT
>APFE031625397.1:0-12814 GCA_000404065.3 Pinus taeda | reverse complement strand
GGTGCCATCTGACGGTCATCGGACGGGTGATCTGCACGGAAGATAGTGGCCAGCGGGTGGGTATTAAAAAACAATATTTCTTCGGCAATTAGTGACCGGCGGGTTTTTATGATTTTCTATGCAAAAGTGTTTTAATCGACCAACCTTAGGAAAAATGAAATTTCGGGTTTTATACAAGGTTTGGGCATAAATGTTTTCGAAGGCAGAAACTATAGGGGAAAGGGGTCCAAATGGGTTTTTATCAATGTGAAAGGGTAAACTGGCTCCCGACCTTAGGATAAGGTGGGAGAAGGATTTTTTCATAGTTTTTCCGCCCTTTGGGTGATTTTTATGGGTTTTAAAGGTTTTTCAAGGTAAAAATGGAGCTTTTGGAGTAGGGAAATTGATGGAGATGGAGCAAAGGTGGAGCGTGGGTTCTTGACCTTGACCAGGTGTCAATTCAAGTCCCAGGGAGCGAACATTATGGCTATAGTGCCAAGGAGGGGGTATTTATACATTGTGGGATTTATACACCATGGTGTTTATAATAATAGGGATAGTGGGGTATAGGGAGCTGAATAGTAGAGTTAGTTGTTAACATGGAGGGAACATATGGGTGAGGGCCAATTCAACCAAGTTTTCTTTGAAAATAACTTGGAATCAAGAGTAGATGAAAATGAAAAGAGTTTTACACAAAAAATGTGGCTTTTGAAGGCCATTAGTACCATGACAAAACCTTTGAGTTTGTTGTATAAACCAGTAGATGAAGGGGTGTTAGTAAGGAGTGATATACAAATGAGAACAAGGGAGTTAGTCATGCTCCAGTGTGTTGCTTTTCTTGTAGATGTTTCAGCAACTTTAGTCTTGAAAGAGACGACATTTCTGCAACCCCATCTACCTACCCAACTAGTACTCCTAACATTTTTTATTCCTTCTTGGAGGGTGCACTTGGGCTTGCAAACCCTTTGAATGCCTTTTCTTTTCATTGGCTTTTTGCTTTCCTTTCCTATCTAATACAACCCTTATTCCTTCCAAGGTCCCAGATTAAGCAGTTGGGAACCTTAGCTTCTCTACCTAGCTACTGATCTGCCAAGGTTAAACAGTTTGGACAGATTTCATTCTCTATTCTACAACATAAATTTAAAACATGGCATGATCCAGATTAGGCTGTTGAATCATCCATAGAATTTTGTTAACATGCAGGCCTAGATGTACCTTTTCTTTCTTTTGCAAATATGGAACCTTTGTGGCAGCAAAAATGGAGCATATTTGGCACTTATATTTGCCAATCATGAAATATGAAACCTATTGGTATAGGTATCCAACAGAAGCTTCAACATAGTTTTCTTGGAATGGAGGCCTAATGTTTTGGTCTGGACCAGCTTTTCCAGTATTAGGATTTTGATTTTTTCTAAAGTTTGGATTTCTCCCAACATTACTTGGTTGGCCATCCCATGATGATTTCCTCTCAATTATTTCAACTCTATCCCCAAGTTTTTCCATACTTTTATGATAGCATCTAGTTTCTATTCAAATGTAGAAGGTTCTTCCTTAAAAGTTGTTCTTCTCTCAGATCTAGCCCGATTTCGTTTGGAAATTAGATTAGCCTCTACACTCATAGCTATAATCTGCATGTCTTCTCAGCTTAGAGGATATCTCTCCTTGAGCTGGTAAGCCATGTCGGAATCAAATCTGTCAGGGAATTTGATCAAGGCCAAGTATGGCGGAGGTCTAAGATTCTGAGGAATGGCATTGAACACATTATTAAATGTGGCACAATAATCTTGAATAGTTTCTTGTGGGACTCTTTTCAAGCTTTCATATTCTGATAGGATATGTAAAGGGTCCTTTTTCTTTTCCCATCTGTTCAAGAAAGTTTGGTAAAGGGCGTCTGGATTAGCAATGTTATTTGTAGGGAGTGCCCTAAACCAGGTCCTAACATGACCTGTTAAACTTTGGACAAAAATCTTCATCCTGACATCATCATCATCAATTTCATAGTTTTCAAAATAATCTGTCATCTTCTTGGTATGTTGTTGTGCTGTGTAATTAGCAACACCATCAAAATAAGTGATTCTGCTTTGGTAATCCTGAGGCATAGCCCCTAGATTTGCAGGCAACTATAGGGGAGCATATCGATATGCCATATTAACAGTTAAAAATGGGACGGCTGGAAGCACATGGATAATAGATGAGATAAATGTTGTGGATGGAGGAGTGGAAAAGAGGTTTTGGAGTGATGATGGTGAAGTAGAAGAAGTTGCAGCAATGGAAGAAAGGACCTGTGATTTTCCAGCAGTAAGCTCAACTTGGAAATAGTTCTGCTGAGGTATGTCAAGGTTTAAATCAGCAGAATTTTCTTGATTTTCTTGGCTTCTTAGGCTCTTTGGGATCAAATTAGGACTTTCAAAAATAGCTGGAGGATTTGGATTTGGGTTTGATATAGTGTAACAAGTTTTCTTCTTTGGATCCAACTTCTAAAAATATATATTTGGTATTTTCTGAAAATATTTGAAGTTTTGACATTATTTTGAAGGATGCTTTTTAAATATAGGAGGTGTTGGGCTTTCCTCCAGGTATGTTTGAAACAAGGAAACTAATCAAATCTTTGAGACAACTGTTTAAAGCCTAAACCTAGACTGGAGGTAGATTGAAGTAGCTTTTATCTACTCCTGTGATTGCATAGAAAAAATAGTTTAAAAGAGTACCTGGCTAACTTCAGGCTCCATCTGTAGTTTAGAAACTAGACAGCATTAACAAACAATCATTCAGGTCCCTAGTAGAGTCGCCAATGATGTTATCACTTAGGTTGTCCCCTAGGAATATTATAAAGGGGGGATACAACCGAGGTAACCACAAACCAATATTTTAGACACAGATTCTAGCTAATTTGCATCTAGAGAGGGCTCTCTCTTTAAAGTTTAGCTCTGTTTTAAGGTATTTGAGGCTAGTTATGATGTACAGAGGTTTGTTTTGATTTTTGGATGGTGATCTTAGATGGAACTAGGATACAAGTCTGAATATTTTATTCCATTGGGCTAATGGAGTCTATGAGGATGAACTGCTGAGTGTGTTTTCTTTGGTGAAAGGTAATACTACAGAGCAAGATAATCAATCTTGGGACAATTTCATAATCTAGAAATAGATGGAATGAAAGCCAGTGGGTGAAGGGAAGTTAAGAATCCTTCATCATGTTGGCAGAGGTAAAATGCATGACTATTATCAAGGAGCAGTAAAGAATTCCTTGTCAATATTCAAAGTGAAAGAATTAGTGGAAACAGGAGCAACTAAGAATTCATGTTTATGCTAACTCTGAAGAAAACATAAGTAATAATAGAGATTGAACACAATGTGTGTTTAAACAAATTCTAGGCTATTCTGTTTCTCCATTACTAAGATTATGAAAACATATATGAAGTGTGCAGACACAGAAAATACAAAACAAAGGTTAGAAAACTTATTGATCCGTAAAAGCTTCAAGAATTTTGTAGCAGATATCCAATGCATCAATTCCACTCCAAACAGTGAAATCACAATGAAATCCATTTATTTCATAAGCTTTTTGAGTTACAACACAGTCCAGAGAAGATATCACCAACCCCGAATACATCTCACGGGGAGGTATTTATACACAAAAGAATTACAAAATATCTTATGGAAAAATATCCTGCAATAACTTCATCCATCTACTTTTACAAGGAAATAAATGCCATTGGAAATAGAGAAAAATGAATGCAGAAGTAATTGTTGTTGTGCTGGCCGCTTTAATTGATTAGATACATTTTACTTTTACACCCTGTGAGTCAGCTGATAGTCTTTCTTTTATTGGCGTTGCTGAGTTGATGCCCCGACTCTTTTATCTGTGCGTGGTCCTGCTTTAATGAGCTACAGTGCCAGCCTAATTTCCCCCTTCTGTTGTTTTCATCTTTATGATATGTGGCACGTGCATTGAATTTGATTAAATGTAGATGATCAAAAAGAGAACTAAAACTACCTTGTTAAAACCTCTAACATGCTCTGCCACCATCGGTCTGTTGGCAATTGGTGTCTTTGTAGTTTTATCAATATTTCATCAGCTTCAGTATACCTGTAGAAATTGGGTTGGACTTCAAAAATATGTGTTATTTCATGCTCAATATAGAACAGATTTTCCAACTTGTCATATAAATTCTATCCAGAGGGAGGTGCTATGTCCTCTGAAGTGCTTGATGATGTTGTGATCTGATTAGCAACATAGGTATTTACTCTGTGAGCATATTGTTCATGTGTCAGCAGTCTCTGATTGTTGGTTAACAAATTGGGTAGGCCCTTTTGCTGCAAGACTGTAAACTTTTCTGTAAAAGCATTTATTTCTATCTGCATTTCTTGACACTTTCTCTCCAGATTTTGTATAAAATTCCTCATAGTTAGCACCTTTTTAACTGTCAAAATAGTACCTGTTTTGTCCCTGATCTCCAAAGCTGCTAGTTGTTCCCTGGTGTGAGTGTTCAAAAAATGGATTAGTTTATTGGCCTATTCGGGCATGTTTCCTAATGATGCTTTGGCCTTTTGAATCTCTACTTGGGCTATTTATATCAATTCAATTTTCTCATGGATAGTCTGTATTGATCTCCATTGATCAGTGATGTACTGGCCAATTTTAGTCCACAAAATTGTTTTGATTTATGATAGAGGTTTATGAAGAGCAAGATCTTTCTCCAAGGATTTTACCTTATTTTCCAAGGCCTTTACCTCTCTTGTTTTTTCTGCCACAGTTATTTTAGATTTATCATATCTTACCTCTAACTTGGCCAGTTTTTCTTTGGCTTCTTTTCGCTCTGCCATTTGGAGTTCTAACTCCTTTATTGCCTTTATCATCTCTTCCATGCTCATGTTGGTATCTGGTACTGTTGTTGTTGCTGCTGCTAAAGCTGAGGTACCTGTTGTTGATGCTGGAATAGTGGGAGGGATTGCTGCTGCAACTGTGGGAGGGGTAGTGGCAACTGTTGGAGCTGTTTCAGGTGGCTGGGAGGTTGACTTTCCCTGCTTGGCTTGTAATGCTTTCTCGAATTCTTGCTCCATTTCATTTAGCCTTTGATTCATCTTTATCAACAAATCCATCATGTCTTCTTCTGCCTTTTCTTGTGCAAGTTCTGTAGTTTGTGGGTGCATAGTAACGGGCAGCTTCAATTGCTTCCTAAGTGCAGCAATATCTTCTTCCTTTTTCTTTATCAGTGCTTTGATGCCCTTGGCATCCTTGGGATCATGTCCCAGCTCAATAATAATTTATTCTAAGGTATTTATTCTGTTGCCTTTTGCTAAAGAAGATATTTTTCCAAATCCAATTGGGCAGATGTATTGTTTAATGAATCCTGCAATTTGTGGGCCAACATTGCCTTATCTGCCAATGTAGTGTAAACCATTTCACTCGTCTGTTTTTGTAGCTCAATCTGGTCCATTGGTTGTATGTCTTTGGCAAGGACCTCTAGGTTTGTTTTTATATAGTCAGCTGCTGACTGTGGTTGCTGAACTTTAGGTCTAAAATGACTTAAGATCATTTTTTCCTCCTTAATGTCATATGCAGACATTAGTCTTTGCTATTTGGAGGGTGTCATTTTGAGAAATTGATCATAAAGTTGTAGTCTTAATGGCTCATGCTGGGCCTTAATGTCCATGAATGTTCTTTTAATATCAGAACGCTGCTTACTTTGCAACCTTGAGGAGGAAACTTCCATACTATGTTGCCTCTCCATCTCTTGCCTGTGAGTGCTGGTGGATGTCTGTTGGCTGGTTGCCCTCTCCTCTCTTGGAATATCTGTGATTTCATCAACAATTTCCTCTTTAGGTAGAGGATCTACTCTTTTCCTTTTTGCCTCTAGCTGCTCCGCTGATCCACTTGCAGGTGTGGTCTCTTCTTTGTCCCGTTTCTTGCTTCTTTCCTCATTGATAGGAGTTTGTAATGCTGGTACTTCAGGTTCCTTTGTCTGCAGTGAAGGGGCTTGCCCTTGAGCCTATTCCTTTGATGTTGTTGGTGGATTTGTCATCATGTTCTGCTCTAAGTCCAAGACCTCTTTTCCCTTTGATGTTCTAGCAGTCGGTGTAGTGCTTTCTTGGGCCGATTGCTGTGAAGTTCCAGCAGTTGATGTGCTTACCTTGGTTTGTTGTGGCACTTTGAATGACACATATTCAAAAGAATCTAGGTCAAGAGTCTTTTCAAGATTTTTCATAGTTTGTTCCATTTTCTCTTCCTCAGTGAGCTATTTAATTAGTGTGCCTTCTACCCACTCATCTCGGTTGGCATATTGTTTTATTTCAGGGTTCTTGTAAAGTTCATAGGCTGATAACCTATATTTTATTTTTCTTATGTTGATAAAGCCATTTGGGTCATAGGGTACCCACCAAAAGCTTCTTTTTAATCTGAGTTTTTTTACCCAATATCTGATCAGCATCTTGCCATCCTTCTTTTTTGTTCATGACATAGGGGCCCAACTGGTCTCTCAATTTCAACTGAGCCTTTTTTTTGGTGCTATGAAAATGAGTTAAATCTGAATTGACAAATTGTCTAAAATATTCCAAGGAAAATAGTCTCATTAGCACATATTTTGGCATCTTGTAGGGGCATAACTCACAACCATATATCATGATCTCAGTGTGATTTTGGTATAAGTACCGGTCACCTATTTTGTAGCTTTTGGAGAGATATAGAATTTTCTACATATCATAAGATAATCTAGGAGGAGGAGCCCTCATCAGTAGGGAAGAGGTTGGATATATAAAGATGTCAATAAACTCACAGTAAGAGTAAGGAGAGCTATGGACTTCACGAAAGACTAAGGTCCAAAAAATCACAGACCTCTTTTCTCCTTTAGAATCCAATTTTCTAATGGGAAATTGGAAACTGTCTGGTTGATAATACAGTAACAAATGATAGATGTAGGAGGAGTACTTGAAGACTCCCTCCCTGTATAGATTCAAGAGCTTGTCATGGATCTTGTTGGCAATGAATTTAACATAGTTGTATTTGATACTAGGGGGCTGCTCTGGATAGATGGTTGTAATCACTTTTCTTGAACCCCAGAATATAAGATATCATATCAACAAGTAATTTACCCACTTCATTGAACCATGCATGGTGAAAAGGAGGTGGCTCTATAGGCTGACAATTTGGTCTCATAAACATTTGGGCAATGGAGGTTATCTCTGAGCTGGGGAGTTTGGGACCTTCATCAAGCAATAATTTCATAGTAAGAGGAGCCAGAGGCTGAGTTGGTTTGAAGTTTAGAATTTGATTTATGGACTCAGGAGCTATATGAAAGAGGGTAGTTCCAGATGGAGTTTTGACTGCCCTTTGTGTTGGTTCATAGTTGTCATAGCAGAGGTGAATTATCTCAGGGAAAACATTGATAGAGGGGAGGTAGTACATGGGTAAATTTGATTCCTATATCCCATAAAAATCATTTTTTATTAGGTAACTGTTCCTAAGTTCACAGAATTCTTGGAGATGGTTTCTGTCACCAACTAAGCCCTAGATTTGAAAATCCCTATCAGCTAAGGGCAACCACTCCAATTCCTTATGTGGAGCATTGAGAGGGGCTATATTGAGGGCTACTGGAGCTTCCATGGCTCAATTCTTTGATTTTGAAATTGGAATTTTGGGTCTGTGTAAGTAAAATAGGGAAAAAAATAAATCTGTGGATTTTCTCTGGGGAGCGCAGACCGAATTCGACTCAGCATTAACTTACTGGGTACAAATTGTAGAAAAAACGTAGCTCGCGGGTTATTTCAGCAAGAAATGGATAGAAATAGTACAGGGCTTTTTCCTTCAGTAATCATAGACCAGAATGAACTCAAGTTCGACTTGGCAGGAGAAATTTGCTGAGGGAGATGGAACTTGGTAGATTTTTGGTAAAATTTGGGCAAAACAGAGGTTGCAATGCGCAAGTTCGAATTGAGCGATGCGTTTCTAGCTCAAATTTGGGCATTTTTTGGCGAATTTACAGAGAAAACTAGAAAAATAGGGCTTAGGAGTAGCACTCGGGTAAATACCTATTTAATGGACACCCTGTGCAAAATGTAGGTGGCAGACCAAGCTGTGGAGTTGATTTCTCTGGGTGGCAGACTGTGTAGTGGAAATGCCACTTTGAACATGAAAAAGAATGCAAAGGTTGCATAGAAGAAACAAAGGAAAATGAACAAAAAACAACATTTTACACCTTTTTAACAAAAAATTGATTTTGGCGGGTTTTTGGTGCACTTTGGTCGGGTGACGTCAGCATGACGTGAATGCCTGTCGCGTAGCGGGTTGACGTGGCAGTGACACGGCGGCAAAAGGGCGGCGATGTAAGCAGGTGACACGGCGGTGACATGGAACTGACATGGGCACGACGTCAGCTGATGACGCAAGGGTGACGTCAGCAGGGAGGCAACGGGGTGGTAAGCGGTATTCCCCACACTGCCTTTGGGTCAGGGTGGTATTGGAGGGGGGGGCTCCAATCATGCCGGGAAGTTGACACCTATCTTCTGTACAGCAGAAATACCGCCCATCCCGCAGACGCTATTGATCGGTGATCGGAGGGGTTCCGATATCGCCGAGAGCCATCGGATATATGGGTGATGATCGAACGGTTGACGATGAATGGGATATGACGGAGGCTATGACATGGTGGCCCACCATAATTTTTAACGTTTTGTAATGTTTGGGCAGTGTATTGAGACATTGGTTAAATGTTTCAGGTGTGGTTATTAATTCAACCAAACATTGAATAAATCCAAATGTTATATGCTCACACACGGAAGGGTTGTCCACAAGGTTTCGAATAAACCTTGGACCCCCTAAAATATTAACATATGGCTTTAATTAAACCCGGGGTGGGATATTAAAAAATTTCAGGGTTTCTATGTATTTTTACATAGTATGGGAGGGGAAATATTATGTAGGAGCTATATAATAGTGTTAATAGGTTAACATGAGGAATATATTCAAAGATAAAAAGCGCTAAGTAAAAGGTGAAACTTAGGCTTAGGGAATAAAAGGGATCTAGGCCATGAATTCTGGGAAGCTTAGCATAATGGAAGAGAAACACTTTTACACAAGAAATGTGGCTTCCTTTACCTAAGTAAAACAAAGTTTCACTTTAGTCTTTCTCATAAAATGAAATGAAGTAGGAGCACTGAGCAGATCTCAATGTCCTTGAGGGGATGTTAGTAAGTCTTCTTGGAAAAATGAGGAGGGAAATCAGTCATGCTCCATTTGTTTTGTGACCACCTTGCCATAGCACTTTATGATATTTTTGAGATAAAACATATTCAAAGGACAAAATTGCTTATAAACCTGCTTCTGCACCATGAAAACTACTTACCCATCCTCTTACTCCTAACGTTTTTTCTTCATTCTCCTTGGGTACATTTGAACTAGCAAACCCTGATTCTCTTCTTTTCTTTTAGTTGCCATCCTATCTAAATCTACCCTTATCTCTTCCAAGGGCCTAGATTAAATAGTTGGGCTCCTTTGCTTCTCTACCTAGCTACTCATCTGCCAAGCTTGAACTGTTTGGACAGACCTTTATTCTCCATTCTAAGACAAGTAAATGCAAATATGAACTTGGCCAAGATTAAGCTGTTTGGCCATTCATGAACCATGATAAGAGTCAAGCAACTGTACATAGTGAAATTCTTCAAAAATGGAATAGTAGTGGCATTTGAACTAGCACACTTTCCTGGTCTTTTGTTTGGGGTTCATTTTTTTCATTTTTCTCTTGACCATTTCCTTCTTCTTGCCCTTTGATTTTTCTTTTAGGGCATACCCTCTTTTCATTTTTTAATTTTCTTCATTTGTCTTCAAAATATGGAAACCTTTGCAGCATGGAAAGGATGAACATATTTGGCACTTCTCAGTCAATCATGAAAAATGAAACCTATTGGTATAGGAACCTAACAACAACCACGAGTGCATTGATAAAGTTTTATGTTTCTCCATGATCTATGAATGTTATGACTTGTTGCCCTTGCATAGTGCCCTTTATTTTGAATGTGTGATATTTAGAAAATCCTAAGAGTTTGGAGATACTACCTCCTTCAATTCTTAGAAGTGGCTTCCTTGTTGCCTTTAAGGCTTGTTCTTCTCCATAAATTCTAATTTCCCTGCTTGGTGGATATGTTGCATCACTCTCACTGTTGCTAATAGGCAGTAATTTAATGTAGTGAATCTTTCCCTTTCCCAAATAGTAGTGACTTATTTTCCATGGATTATTTCATCTAATCTTGTTTCAAGACACTTCATCCAATCAATCCTTCTTGGTTTCAATTTCTAGAGATATCTTCTTTCCCTTGCCTTTTGGAGTAACTTGTGGCATGGGTCATTGTCTTCACTTTTGGCAATGCACCTCCCATGTCTCGAGTCTTCATGCTAGTGGCTTGTAGTGTTGTAGCATTGAATGCCCTATCCCAACCTTGTAAGAGTTGCGGTAACCCTTTTGTGAAGAGAATGATCAATATTTATTCAGTTACATCTATTACCATGACTTCAATTCATTCAAATTTTTTAGTATACTATTCATGTGATTTGGTCTGTTTGAGTTGTGCCATCTCTCTAAAGTTTATATTTGGGTTCTTCTTATCAAATCTACCTATAAATTTTTGCATAAATCCTACATAAGAGGTTATTTGTGCATGTCCCAACATAACCAGTACATGGTGTAGAGCCTCTAACCTACACCTCATCATTCACTATTATCTACTGTTTTTCATCACCTATCTCTCTCTTTCACCTCATTTTCCCTGTTAAACCACCCAGATCATTAAATTAGATGTCATTAAGCATGATCAAGTGAGCTTTGATAATGTGTGACTGTTTTGTTTAGATTTTGACATATTTACAGGCATTCCACAGCTCCCTGCCGATTTCGCAGCTATCTGATGATTCCGCAGCCATCTGGAGATTCCGCAGCCTTTTTGTTGTTCTCAAGGTTCCACGTGTCATTTTACCAAACGAGCCACATGGGTACTTAGGTATCAAGGTGCTCGAGGTTCCTGTGCCATTTGTTCAATCATCCACGTCATCCATACCTCCGGTCAAACAGGGGCAAGATCCGGTCAACGAAGGCAGCTAACGGTGATGCGTAAGCTATTTGGTCACGTCAGCTCAGACGGTGGCTTGCCCGTGTTTTGTAGGACGTGGGGAACATAATCTAATTTTGGATTTAATCCCCATGACGACCAGCACCTCCAGCTCACCCACGCAGGCTCATTACGTGTTTATTTAGTTTTAATTGCACATGACAGTTTGTTATTTTCCATTTTTAGCAGCACGCATAGGCTATCCTCCAGATGCCTATAAATATTTGTGTCTGCGTACGCTTAAGGGACTTTTATTTGTTGTATGTTTGTGAACTTGTTGTAATTTTTGAGCATTTCCAAAACTCTGTTTTCATAGTGCTGTTCTAGCACTCTTAACTGTGAATTTCTGCATATGGAGAAATAGAACCAGTGCTATTTTGGAGCTTTCAACACTTTGAGTCTTCTTGGGTTATGTGAATGGAGGGCCCCTGTTCATACTAGCCTTGTATAGTATTTTCATGTTCAGCATTTTCTTTTCTTGATCTATAAATAGCATGATTTACTTCATTTTAATTCATTTTGGATCCTTTCTTTAAGCTGATCAGCATTGCTCTTTTGCAGGTTTTTGACCCGGGATTATTAATGTGTTTATGTGTTTGCTTTGCATCTAGTGGTTGTTTCAGTTGACAGATTTAAATTTGTTGCTCCTTACTTTATTTCATAGCTAGTTTTTAGTTTTAATTTTCAAAACTGTCTGCTAATATATGAATGGTCTCTTACTATAAATTGTTTATCTCTTAGAGATCAGAATACTAATCACTTGCAGCTGGCTTTGGTTGCTTTCTAGACTAATCTTTAGCTACTCTCTAATCGTGCTTTACACAGTACTATGTGATATAGGCAAAGAGTTAGAAAGAGAAAAATATTATCACTTGTCTTTAAAGTATATTTTCTCATTTTTATCAGTTATTAGACTCACTTTTAGCTACTTCTTAATCATGTCTTACATAGTACTATGTGTTAGAGGCAGAGAGTTAGGAAGAGATAACCATTATCATTGGTCTTTTAAGTGATTTTCTTATTTTTGCAGCAGCATGAATGGTGTCTAATGCCATTAGAAAGTGGTTCTTTGTTTTCAGTTTATTTTAATTTATTTCCTTCAAAGTCTTCCTTTTAAGCAAATAGTTAGAAATCACTAATCACACACCCTCACTCACTTAGGAATTCACTCCACACACACCACCACTCATTTGTTTATAAATACATCACTCCACCTTAGGAAGATAAAATAATCACGAACAACACCCCCAAACGACAAAAAGCTTTAAGAGGTTGCTTAAGTACATATAGTACACCTTCGCTTCATCAGCTTACGAGCCCCGGGTTGACAATTAATGATATCAATTTAGGAATACTAAATTGACCAAACATTTTGGCGCCGTTGCCGGGGAAGTGAAATTAAGTAGCCATATTCTTAAAAAAAAAAAAACAACATAAGATTTTAAGGAAAGAAGTTGATAACCTATCAAAGTATGCTCTCCTCTTGCACTGCAAAGTGATCTGGAGGATCAGAAAAGAGAAAGTTATTGATTTAGTAGCTTCTCGAGTATGCTCTCTTCTTGCACCTAGAGTGAACTAGAAGATCAGAAAAAGAACTATTAACTTGACTTGAAGAAAATAAAAAAATGACATGCATAGAGCTAGAGCTCGAGGTTCAATTTTTACAAGTCCATCTGCTCCAAGGGATAGACAAGAGACACCACCCTTATCTCCAACCGACACTCCTAGTCCTAGAATTCCT